>JAARMF010000907.1:40768-55597 GCA_022844705.1 Toxascaris leonina | reverse complement strand
TTCGTTTAGTTTTTTATTATATTCGTTTGTTCCCTTTTTTCTCTTTCACGTTCTTTTATTTATTAATCCGAAATATTGTAATGTATGCTATATTCTTCATAATTGTTCTATTTTCCTACTCATCTATTAATATTAGAATGTGATGAGCGCTGATTTCATTTCAGCGTGAACGACCGTCTTAATCTTATGGGAATCGGTCTTTCAGACTGTGAACATTTCTTGATGGTATCAACCAATATTCCTTTCCGCATCTTTCGTGAAGGTGGTGTAGGATGCAGCTTTCATTGATCGATCGGGCGAAATACTATGGAATTGGTAGTGTCAAGCCATCGGAGCAAGTAGTTTCACTACCCAACATGTCCAACATGACGGCTGTAATCAAATTCGTAGATAAGGAATAAAAATTTGAGGCTATTTAATTTAAAAGTGCAAAGGTCAAAAACATTCTGCCGGGCAAGCAGTAAAGGTTGTCGGTATACGATCGGGAAAACAATGCCTCATTTCAAGCAAGTAGTAGAGGTTAGTTAGTAAGCGAAAGTGGAACTTAACAACGGTGATAACAAGACACGCATATTGCTTTGTGCGAACTCCTTTCGGAAACTACGTTGTTTGTGAGCTTCGAAACGTTGCTAGGTGAAAGTGATGTTGACGTGGAAAAAGTTTCGCAGAAAGGGATTCTGAAATTCATCGGTGTTTTAATTTCGAGAGAACTGAAGTTTTATTCTGCGCCTTCCGAATTTCCTGACCCCAAGTTCTGCGATCCCCTGACCTCGAGGATTCTAAATACCTGTCTGCTCCATTGGACCATCTAAATGATCGGATATTTCCGATCCAAAGATCGTTCTATTGAATTGATCGAGAAACAAATCCACTACGTTCCCACTGTTCTGTGAGACGTAACGATCCAAAGAGTTAGGATATTTTTCTTGTGAGTGTAGTCTAGGACTTTTCATCGTTCCTCTGATTTTTTATAATCGATTTAAAGGTTATTTTTTAAGAACTTCTTTCTTTATGTGACCTTTTTGTAGCATATTCTACATCCTCAGTTTCTTTTAATTAGTTGATCAGATTCAGGTAGCACTCTGCTCGTTGATCATTATTAATTATTGAGGGAGAAAATGGGAGGATTCGATATTTGCATCCTCAGGCAATCTAATTGAAACGGATTTACACCACATTTAGTGAGGTTTGATTACGTAATATGGAAACTTCTTCTATGAGTCTGAACCAAATCCAGTCTCATTTACGATGGGAACGACAGTCAGCTAAAATCCTTCTTTTGATACCTATATTAGTTTATTGAAGGTTCATGAGGTGACTCGCATACAAAGATTGTTATTAATTTTTCACTAAGCCCGGCTGTTCAAAGAGAAGGATAGAGGAACCGTGAATCGGATGCCTTTGCGGTGATTATGAGTAGAGCGATCGTTCAATCCACATATATGTGAGCGTGAGCGCGAGTCGGTGATTGACTATATTCTTTGGTTATTAATGTAAATGATTCGCTTTACTTGTAGACAGGAGTGTTTTAGCACTGTAGCCTCTATGCACTTGTGTCAATGGTAGCATGATGTGTCAGTGGTAACAGGTTGAAGTTTAATTATCGAGCAGCCTTTTCGCTTTTTTGGAGTCGAAACGACAGCTGTGCTCTCCATCACTGAAAAGTATCAGAAAGTAATCCGCTTTCAAAGGGTTAAAGGTGTATCAGGTATCCATGGGGCTTTTGCATAATATGAAGAGATCATTTTTCGCACATGATCACTTTCTTGTTTAACATTTGCTGCAACTACTTAGAGATGCCTCAAGAGGTCCGTTTCTTGGTAGGCGATACGTGCGTGACGTAGGGGACAACCGAAAGCTGAAATAGATACAGTGAGAAGTAGTGGATGTAGTGTAGAGTGAGATCGCATCGTTATGGTCCATGCTGCATCTGTAGGAATATATCTATCACTAATTCAAATCGATCGTTATTTCATATAGGCAGTTGCATAAATCTGCTTATGTTCACTTCATTTACTTCGCTTCACATTTTATATCTTGACGATTTCTTTACATGAAGAACGATATTTAAGCAGTCAACTCCTCTAAGTGCATCTTGTCCTTAATGACCTTTTGGTTGCAGATGATGGAGAGGTATCTAACAGTACCGTTTCGTCTTGCTCAGGATGCGATGCCACTGCTTGAGCAATCCAGGTACCTTCCTTGTTGAATTCTGTCAGCTCTGATTGTCATCCCTCGCCATCCTCCATCTGTTGATTTGACTTTCTTCATGTTTGGACAATACTTGTTGGCCGAATATGCAAATATTATAAGCTGATCGATGAATTGTATTATTTAAGAATATCTGAATTAAATTGCTATTTCGAGGTGAGCGATACACATAGATTTATCAGTCCCATTAGTAATTAGCCATGAAATTTTCCCTAGCGGGAAGATGGGATGCGCATGCATATGATTCGGGAACTTGTGCAGCCATATATCTTGCCGAATTCGTGACAGTACGCAATAGTAGGACTGTGTTGAAAGGGGTAGCTGATTGTGTAGTACCACCCATTTATTTTCTTATTGTCTAATAGGGGGATTTTCATACTTTTGCTTGGGTTTCTCGCCTTTTTTTCGCAGTGAAAGTGCAAAAAAGATTATCAACATAATTTAGCACTTATATTTGGAATATAACTTTTATTAGCAGAGTATTCCTTCGTTGCTTTTTCTGTTACATTTCCAGAGCTTTTTGATCACTTTCGCTCCCGTTCTCCCTTTCCATCCCCCTCTCCCTCTCCGATCTTCCATCACTCTCTGGAATTTTATGTGTAACTTCTATTCAGTTCAGAAATCGGAATTGTGAGGCCACCTTTGCCGAGAAAATCCGGATATTGTTACAGACGCGGATGTATTCTACTGCTGTCGTCAGTAGCTGCTTTCACGCCGTTCCTCGATAGCGGGCTTTACTCAATAGCACAGTGTGCAGTGGTGGGCATGTGCAAAGCGCTTGCCATCAGTGCAGCACCTCGTGGTGTACGTGTCAATTGTGTTGCTACAGGTATCGTCAGAGGTGATGGTAGTGGTGCTGTATGGGACAAATCGTCGGATGAGGTCGGACAATAACGTTATTGATTTTATGTCTTTTCCGGAAAGTTCTTCACCAATATTCAGGATGCAGGGGAAAAGAGAGCATTTATTACTGCGCATGACTCGTGTTGTTGAAAGCAGACTGGTATGGGAGAGCGATATTAGGCCTGAAAGCGGCGATCAAACGAAAAAAAAATGGAGCTAAAGTGGGACTGACGATTTATGGATGAGTTCACGAGTAACGCTGAATATATGGATGAAAACGTGGTGCGGTGATACACATGTGAGAAATGAGTGTGTGGCTTTTGGAGGTAATCGCTCTTCCTGCGTTGAACCACCAACGTATGGAAGCACATTTTTTACTCTTCTGAAGTCCTCAGCCATCAGCTGATTCGGGGGTATCTGCTGGACGTTGCTTGGCTAGTAGCACAGCGCTCTTCATCTCAAAAAAATTTAAGAAAGATCAGTTTAGGAGGTGGAAAAGCTGTGTGCGATGATTCCAGCCGGACGGATAGGTCGACCACACGATTGCAGCGGCATTATTGCGTTTCTTCTTTCCGATCGCGCGAAGTATATCACTGGTGAGAACGTTGTCGTCGCTGGTGGTGTTTGCGTCCGATTTTGATATTTTTTTTGAGTGTGCGCTTACTTACCGGCTGGCGGTAAGGGTGATAAGCAGATGTCGTCCCTCATCTGGGCTGACCAAGTGAAACGACGATCGCAGTCCATCGAAATTTGTGAACTCTTTTGAAAGCGTATTTGAAATGTTTTTAGGGTATTGAAATTCACTTTTTTGATGCAACCCCTCATGACAATTTCCAGTGTGCTGTCGTTCGTGTTGTCGAAGCATTTCGGCGGGATTTGAATATAGTCGGGTGGTTGGCGAGAAGCACAAGTTGCTGGTGCAGATGGTGCTTAAGAGGCAATAATTGCTGTCAGAGGAACTCTCATGATGTCATCGTGGCTGAATCTTTTTCTAAGAAGCAAGCCAATTCTTAGAACAGGAGTAATTATTGGGGAACTAATATAACTGTGACCACAAATTTATGATGTCATGCGACTTGGCATCTGAAGCTGGTATCTGCTTCTCGCTGACTACTTGCGTAGGCTGAAATCTCTGACTTTTTCACCTTTAAAGAAATTTAAATCAGCGCACGAGGATGATGGCAGGGGAAAGCGTGGAACATGAAGTCATTGATNATCTCTGACTTTTTCACCTTTAAAGAAATGTACAGCATTGTAATGAAATATTTTGTGCTCATTTTCGTTCACTTTTTAACTAAATAAGCGTCTATAAGAAAGCGGCTTTTGGCTGTTGTCGTGTTCGCTCGATGATAACTTCGGAGCAGCAGTCTGTTAGTCTTTTCAAGATATTTATTGTGAACCCTCTGGTCGTACTACAAGTCTGGTATCGTTTACAGTCTCTTGCTTCATTTGCAGCGTCAACTAGCGATCGTCAGACGATGATATCGGCTGAGATGCGTTTTCATGAGCGCTGCTAAAAATTTCTGCAATTAAAGAGGCGTTTTCAAAGGTTGACGAAACCTGATCATTTAGGCAAAGGGAGTAGAGATGATGAGAGATCTTTGCGAGTTTCGACAAGGAAATTAATGCATGATGCCCAAAACGTTTCACTTACGGAGGGGCACTTCAAAATTCCGCTCACTGTTCACCTTCGGAGGCTTGATAAATGCTTATTGCTAGAATAGTTACCTGTATTTTATAAATGAATTTGTCAGTATATAATCAGTGACTGCATCATCGTGTTATTTCTCTTACGAACATTTGTATGTCTTCAACTTTTTTCTCATTCATTTTTGTTTTAGTCNAACATTTGTATGTCTTCAACTTTTTTTCTCATTCATTTTTGTTTAAGTTAGTAATCCCTGTATTTCACTTCCAAAGTTATAGATGAAGTGTAAAACTGAAGTGAGCACTTTTGTGATGCAAATGAGTGAAAGGGAGTCGATTGCTTTTCTGAGAAGCCTCATTAAGATCTTTTCGCGTGTTCATATTAGATATGGGAATTTTATGTGCAAAATCTACAAAACTATGGGTCAGAGGACGCCCCAATATCTTATTGTTATCTTTGCTGACCGACGATACGTCGCGAGATGTCCAGTGAACTGAGATGATGACCGAGTTGCGATCGTTTGACATTGTCGATGTTGGGCATAAAGACACATTTGCCTATTGCTGGCAATGAAATATATAAAAATATTTCGGCTTCTGTTGAATAATATCGCATATTGTGGTCCAGTAGTATCTGTTTTCGGAGTGTAATTACAATGCAGCTGTTATGCTTTATCTGAGATTTTGCCCAAGTGGTGCTGCGGTATGGTTACTATTGTCTTCGATATGTTCTACTATACTCTGAAAAAAACTTCAGCAGTGGGGTTTTGCAAATTTCTTTTTCTTTGCGTCATTCGAGAGGACTGCTGGCTTGAGATATGCAACAGTAGTACTCGATTTATTTGGCTTGGAAGGTCAAGCTCATGAAGGTCAAGCTATCCGATTGACTTCACAAGGACGAGCAGGTTTTTCGTTGGTTTTTCTTTACCTAACTGATTTTTTTATTTGTATGTACGATTTAATTATATAGAAATCTCTCCTCCCGACACTCCGATGGTAATAGTATCCTGTCTTGACGGCCTAACTTCATCTTTTCATATGATGTGGTTGTTATCGTACATTTTAGAAGTTTTTCTTGTTTTACAAAGAATTCATTTATTGCTTTATTCGAACTTCTTGTTGTTACTTTAATTGGACGGTTCTCGGGAACCGAATTTCCTTGAAAATTGTCTTTATTTCTTCATTTCCTCATTTTTGACTCCATCTTCTTTGACTCCCGTCTTTTTGCTCCGTTGAAGAGTCGATATCTTGCGCATTGAAGGTAGGCTGTATTCTATGTATTGATGCCCATTAAATTCAATGCCACAAAATGTGTTTTACTATTTTCGCACATTATCTATGGATTATACGAGATGTGTGATCAGTGTTTATAGTGAATAAATTTGCATTTGTCGTATTGTATCGCTGCTTATTTGCATGTGGTTTTTACCGGTTGTCAGCCTTACTTACAGTTTTTCATTACGCGATTGGTTTTAGATCCGCAGCTAACGGTTAGAACAGTTTTTGTGTCCAAATGTTGCATCGTTTTTAATGCAAATGGGATATTCCCACTTCAAGATGAGATGGTTATAGAATTCAATTAATTTTCGCCTGATTGATTGCTGGGCTGGCTGAGCTGAAATGCTAAACCGTACGTCGTGCCAGCCCATTGGCATACCTTTCTGCTTTCGACGTTACTTGATGAAAGCTCGTCAGGTGTAGGGTTCATGCTTCATGAATACATTCAAGTTTGGGATTTGGGTGAATTAAGGTTCAGTCGGTACTGGCTCGGAGGTTTTCTCATTGAAAGCATTGCTCAATACTGCTGACAATATAACCTNGATTTGGGTGAATTAAGGTTCAGTCGGTACTGGCTCGGAGGTTTTCTCATTGAAAGCATTGCTCAATACTGCTGACAGTGTAACCCTTGAGGGTATGTGGAAAGTGGTGCCGCGATTCGCACCGACGCCACTTAGATATGCATGCTCCGCATGGACTCAGTCGCCAATTGAGGCGAGTGAATACGTCGAGCGACGTCGACGGCTTATCGAACGGGTCCGGCGGGCAGCACCTAAAGAGGCTGCTCAACGTCTTCTGCTTATTGTGGCGCGCTCAGCAAAGGAGCAGTTCTCGGCTCCGGATGTGCCGTATCCGTTTCGACAATGCTCCTATTTCCGTTATTTGACTGGTCTTCCACTAGCGAATGTAGTGCTCACGATTCTTGCTCAACCGAACGATGAATTCGTTTCTACTCTTTATTTTGACGGTATCGTTTCGCCGTTCATAGTATCCAAAATTATCTTCGAGAGCAACATTAATTTGACAGGTGTTCTTAAGATTTCGTGCATAATAAACAGAGACATGCTATGAACCTTGGACTCGTTGTTCGCCTCACAAAGTTCCATGTTTTGACGCTAGATGGTAAGAGGGGGAGGGTCTCGATGTGGCGTCAGTCTTCTGAAAGCACTTTTACGGCTTTTTAAGGCGATGTGAAGGGTGTATTGTCAAGAACTTTGCGAAAAGCAGCAGAAGTTTTGCGTTTTGAGGTATTCAGTAGAACGAGGCATCGAGTTTTCCATTCGGCACCATCAATTGAGTTGTCACAACACTTTATGGCGATTACTTCCATGTTCTGTCTATTATGTTTATATCTTACAGCCCAATAAAGAGTGTAAGGCTTATTTGAGCAACAGCATCCTCGGCTTCATCCGTGATATTGAAGGAACAGAATTGCAGTTGTATAATTGGATTCGAAGTTACACCACTTCTGACCCAATTATCCAACCGCATTTTGTGCTAATATGAATAGTTGTGTGAAGAGGTAGAGGCTATACTAGCTGAATACCGAAGATCATTGTTACGTCATTAGCAATTTCATAGTGAAAGCAAAAGAAGAGAGTTAGTATGGAGGATGCCCCACATAAGTATTCCACCAAAATTCTGCAGTTTCTTTCGAAGCGATTTAGCTCAGTTGCCCTGTCAATCAACACATTTGCGCCTTTTGCACAAAACGATCTTTTCAGAAGAGTATTCGGAAATTACAAGTAGTCTTGTATATACCATCGCAATCTCTTTGCTAGAGGCAGAATGAAATCCACGGTTGAGCGTTTGAAGTGGCTAACGTTTCAGGGCGATCTGCGCAGGAGGAGCTATGGCAAGGGCCTGCGATGACTCCCGCTGAAATCATCGCTGTTTCCGGTATCGATGAAGTAAAACGGCACATATATCTACAAAACGATCTCGAGATGCAACCTCCTGAAGCTGTCGTTTCATTCGATCTTAGACAGTTTCCCGCTAAATCTGAACAACTTGCAGAGGTTGGTTGGCTGCTGTTGCTCTACTTGTTCGCTTCCTTTTTCCTTTCCAGTTTTTGCGACATTTAGTTACTATTTTTTACCTTTTGCTTTACCACCTACATGCTCTACGAATAAGGAGAAATAAAATGAAGCAGATTGGTTTTGACCTACAACAGCACCGTTACTTCTGCAAGTAAGGTGCATATAGTTTCATCAGCTCATATGAGGCACTCGCAAGCGGAATATTTGTTTCAAATGAGGTCATGGATGGCAGCGAGGAACTCATAATGATTCTTCGATGCACCAACTAAAAGAATTTCTTTCTTCGGATTTCCAATTTGATGTCTAAAATTTTCCCATCTAATAACAGAGGGGAATTAAATAACATTTGGAGTTGATTGTTGTGGAGCGAGGAAGCTGTGGCCGAAAAGAATCAGCTGCCTAAACCACAGATGAGGCAAGCTTCCGGTTTTCGAAGTGCTTGTTTTANATCAGCTGCCTAAACCACAGATGAGGAAAGCTTCCGGTTTTCGAAATGCTTTTTTTTTTTTTGGGTGGATTGGCGTGAGAAGCCTATAACCTCATGCGACCATATCTCGTCAACTAAGCTTAGTCAGCATGTTCCCCAAAATTCTGGAAAAAAACTGCAATGAACTTATGATATACAAGAAACCGTTCATCCCTAATAATCCCTACTTAGGTGGTCCCTCAAGCTACTTCAATTTAGGCACGCAGAGGCTTCTGCTCGTTAGAGATGCTTGTGTTTCTTCCTTGCCCCTCTCCGCACTATATCTTCGGTGATTTGCACCGTGCTTCAGAAATGCGGTTGCAATACTGCCTTCACCAATTGTTAAAGGGCGAGATGGGCTCACCTGTGGTGATAAGCCATGTGGAAAACAAATCTATGGCTGAAAGCTATACATTCAGTGTATAAGCATCATTGCACATCTTCATTTTCGCTTGCAGCGAAGGCCTTCCCATGGGGCATCATTAGTAAGCTGAACCGTTGAAGGTTCTGGCACGATTCGGAGGTATGGTGCCTCTCCGCGAGGAAATTGACAGGCTTCGCTGGGTGAAGTCAAAGACCGAGCAACAACTTATGCGGGCCACTTGTGATGTGGGTGGGCGTGCAATGAACGCGATGATAGCACAGAGTAAAGGCGTTCGCAGCGAGAACGAAATTGTGGGCAGGCTTGAGCTGGAAAGCCGTCGTCGTGGTGCTGCATGGCTGGCCTATCCACCTGTCGTTGCGGCTGGAAATCGTGCGAACACTATCCATTATTTGGACGCCAACCAAGTGGGTTAGCTCTAACCATCCTTGCATCGTAAGAAAAGGTAATAGCTATTGACCATTTGTGCCTCTGATGCATGCAAAAGGGAAGAAGGGATTTCTTTTAATGTCTAACAATAATTCCATCGCTTCTGCACTTTCAACGGTGAATGAACTCACTAACATGCGAACTCATATAACGTTTGTGGTTGCCGGTGGATTGAAATGTTTTCTGGAAAGGTAGAGAAGGATGGAAAAGTGCAGCTGGACTGGTCATAAAGTGTAAAAAGGTGGCCTCAATATCTCTGATAGCTTCTAGTGCGATTACTGAGTACAGTGTTTCCAAAAACCTTTCAATTCTTCTTTTATTTTTGCGTCATCACGACTATCTCCCAATTACTGAAAAGCTTGAGCTTAAAATAATTCCTCAAACCCTATGCTTTCACTTAACGTAAATCCTGCCACCTCCACAGAGAGAGGTGAAGCGACGGAAACAGATAATCAGGTGAAGGTAAATGATGCAAGGGGTTTTTATGAATCATCCGACAGCAAAACGGAATAAATTATTCGGATAAGGCGAGTACTTGCTACTTTGTTATCTCTGTTAACATTCGTTTCATCACCAACCGTCAGGCTGCACAATTTCTAATTGAAGGTCCTTGAATAGTGGATCATTACACGAAGCATTTGCTTAGCAAAACTGCATTGTTTTGGTGGAAGGGGACGTGATATGTGAGAATAACGAGACAGATGCAGCAAGGTGTATTTTTAACAAGTTTAGCTAATAATGACTAAGTTGTATCAAGGAAGATTTGAACGATGTTCCCATCGTTTGAGCCTTATGTCTGCTTATCGAACTCGATGGTGATTCGGGTTTTGTATGAAACATTCCGAAGTTGTTTTATATTCGCAATGAATCTTTAGGATCACTTTGGTCAAAGTCATTTCTTTTTATCAAATCTTCCATCAATACAGTTGATGCATAATGAGGCACACAACGTATTGTTGTAAACCAAGCACTTATGCGCTCAACAAAAGAAGGAGGGATGGGGGAGATGTTAGACTCGAAATTTATCGATTCTAAGGCTCCTTTTCTCTACTTACGTAGTCAGCAGTGCACTTCGTTCCTCTTGACGGAATTATTTCATCAATTCTTCGCAAGACGTGCAAATTCCTCATTATCATTCGTTTATAACATTTGAAGTGTTCATGTAACATAATAAATATTCAAAGTAATCAGTGCACATAATATATAACTCACTGCACTTGCAATATTTGCGGTGATCTGCATTTTTGACAAGCCTACGGTTTTTTTGGGGGGAATTCCAGAGAGCTTTGATCAAATGGACCTACTAGAGGTTTTCTTCTCCGTTTTCTCACGGTTTTTTTGGGGGGGAATTCCAGAGAGCTTTGATCAAATGGACCTACTAGAGGTTTTCTTCTCCGTTTTCTCACGGTTTTTTTGGGGGGGAATTCCAGAGAGCTTTGATCAAATGGACCTACTAGAGGTTTTCTTCTCCGTTTTCTCACGGTTTTTTTGGGGGGGAATTCCAGAGAGCTTTGATCAAATGGACCTACTAGAGGTTTTCTTCTCCGTTTTCTCACGGTTTTTTTGGGGGGGAATTCCAGAGAGCTTTGATCAAATGGACCTACTAGAGGTTTTCTTCTCCGTTTTCTCACGGTTTTTTTGGGGGGGAATTCCAGAGAGCTTTGATCAAATGGACCTACTAGAGGTTTTCTTCTCCGTTTTCTCACGGTTTTTTTGGGGGGGAATTCCAGAGAGCTTTGATCAAATGGACCTACTAGAGGTTTTCTTCTCCGTTTTCTCACGGTTTTTTTGGGGGGGAATTCCAGAGAGCTTTGATCAAATGGACCTACTAGAGGTTTTCTTCTCCGTTTTCTCACGGTTTTTTTGGGGGGGAATTCCAGAGAGCTTTGATCAAATGGACCTACTAGAGGTTTTCTTCTCCGTTTTCTCACGGTTTTTTTGGGGGGGAATTCCAGAGAGCTTTGATCAAATGGACCTACTAGAGGTTTTCTTCTCCGTTTTCTCACGGTTTTTTTGGGGGGGAATTCCAGAGAGCTTTGATCAAATGGACCTACTAGAGGTTTTCTTCTCCGTGGGCAACGCAGAAGGCAGATCATGGAACCGCGTGTAATAGTAACAGTCGAAAGACGTTGAAGATCTTGGAAAGGAATTTCAGGACCACCCACGACGCAGCCACGCATCACCACTGGCTATTTTTTTTAGGTCGGATTTCGGAGCGAAAGTAGAGATGGCGTCAATCGTTGAGACAAAACTTACAGGCAATTGACGGAGGAGACGTGGTACTTGTCGATGCTGGATGTGAAGTGCATGGCTATGTGAGTGACATAACACGTGTATTCCCAGCAGGAGGACATTTTTCGAGTGCACAACGAGCTTTATGCGATGCACTGAATGACTTACAGTCGCAACTGCTTCGATTCGTGGAGAATGTGCGTCCTTTGCGGCTGAATAATCTCTATTTCGCGATGATAGAGGCGATGTCGAAAAAACTTCTCGAAATCGGCCTCTTTCCAAATACTATTACCGAACAGGAACTCCTTCATGTAAGTTTCTTTGTTTGGTTGGTTGGTATGGATGTATTCAGTAATTGTTTGAGACATGTTGTAGGATTTGATCTTTGAGTATTCCTCATGGCTGGAAAAGTTTTGGCAACGTTCAGCTCATGAGCGAAAAGATTTTAGAGCTTCACGACTGAGTATGAATCACCGCATACGATTTCAGCCCCGTCCTTCCAATCTATATCTACTAGCGTTCGCTGAAAATAGCGATGAAGATGAAGTTTGATGTTTCATCGTTAGGAAATGTTTTTGTTGCAGGAGACGGATAAGTTGTGTCCACATCATGTAAGTCATTATCTGGGGATGGACGTGCACGACACAGCGAGCGTTCCTCGCAACATTTCGCTTGTACCAGGTGTCACGTTCACTGTTGAGCCAGGTGCGTTGCTTTTCGCATTCAGCCTTCCTCCTGGGCGTAGCGCGCAAACCTTTGGTCGTCTAGCAGTTTCTTGTCTTGATAATCGGCCACTTGTATTTTCTTAAAACTCGGGAGACAGCCTTCAGTCCTGCATGGATGTTGTATTTATCAAGTGCTACAGGGTCCTCTAGAAGTACCTATAATCACATATTTCCGACCATTTTAGAACTTTATTCCAATTGAATATGATTCCCATCAACCTCAGTACATTTGTGACATCGAACATTCAAGTTCTTTGAGCCCTTCAAAAAAGAATCTATATCACATGTGTCAAAATGCTCTTCTATTGCCGATTGCAGCCCGATGTCGTCTTTGGATGAAATTTTGCGGTAACCATACTTTATTATACTGTAGTTGCTGTACGGACTTAGATGAAGCGTTGCAAGCGACCGCATGAAACGTTGGCATATACAGAAATAACGGCGTCATATAGAAGCACAAACAAAATATGCCGTTCTAGGTGCTTTTGGAGCACTCTATATTTTCCTTGAAGATGTGTTTCGTTATTTTGCTTTTTGAGTTAGTTATCGAGGTTGGTTTACTCATTAATGCAAACTGTTGAAACATTTTAGCATTGATATGTTAGCAACGAGAGGTTCTGCCTTAATGGGGAAAGTGTGGAAAGACAAATGGCGAATCTGCATATCAAAAATGACAATAATGGCAAAAAGATGTTTTGCGAATGAAATTTTATTTCGCGGATGTTTTGGTGAGCTGAGACGATGGCAGCTGCACATAACACTATCGCGACGCAGTTGTTGAGTTAGCGTCAATCAGTTGTTATGATTTCACGTTCAGGAATTTACGTGCGGAAAGACAATAAGTTGGCACGTGAGGATTTTCGTGGCATTGGAATGCGTATAGAGGATGACGTCTTGATGACGGATGATGGTGTGGAGGTGCTAACGAGACATTGTGCTAGAGAGAGCGCCGATATCGAACGTCTCATGAAGCTTTGATCGGTTAAAGAAATTAGGTGCGTTCACTTATTTGTGCACGAAACGATTTGGGACGGCGACTTAAAGCAATGTGACAACCTAAGAAGAATGCACTCAACGGCCATCAAATTGCCTTTGAAGTGCACTTGAGAAACGAAGGTGGGGATTCCATCTGATGTGAATGAAACCGTGTTACTGCGTTTTAACACTAACAAGACCTGAGTGGCCTTCTAATTGGGCAAATGGGATGGGTAGAGATTGTCCAGGTACGCTTGTGGTATGGGCTTTCTGAACCATCGTCACTCGTTACATATGAGTTTTGTTTCGCAGTATCAACGGTTCACTATTGCAGCTGCGATCGGGGTGACAACTGATCTCTACGAATAACCTTTTGGTGTTCACTGTACACAGAAATGTTAGAGGAGGCGTTTAACAAAGAGTGTCCGCTGAGCGCATAAGACATCTAGGTAGCAGCTCGAGCTACGTCAATCTCAAGTAAGCGTTTTTTTTATCGTAGACATTCAGTTCGTTTCACCGTTGATGAAGTTGCATTTGTCTGAAAAAAGTTCAGATTCGTACAATGTTAAGACACAATTGCTGTCGGCGATACAACGGACATTTCTTAAAATATAATTCACGAGCTCGTTGAATCCTCTTAGATTCTGTTGGTAATTCCAGATTTCATCGATTGAAACGGACGTTTTCACGGTTCCCCCCAAATCCAGAGATGTTTTATCCTTCCGCATTAACAGTAGATGCGTCCCTTCAAGATGCTTTAAGAAGAAGCTTTTCATTCGTTTAGGCAGCTTAATTTAATAATTATGTAAACTTGCAGAATGTCTCCGATAGCAACCAGGTCGTATTCTGCCACAGCACCGAATTCTTTCTGAAAGCAGTGTCATATCGTTAATTAAGTATGGTGGATGTCGAAATAAAAGACACAATTTGTTGTAAAAGAGCCGCAAGGCTCGTTTCATTGTGACAACATATCTGTTCGATATTTTAATCTGAGTCAGTGGAACGTGAATTAACAGCATCTCTGCCATATATGCGCACATTCTTTTATCTTATTGCGTAACATTTTAAAGGAATTTGCGGCTGTCTAGCCGATGAATTTTCACAGACCTCTCTTGCATATATAGCAGTGCCCAAATTTGAGCAGCAAAATGGTTTGGAATGAACCGTTCTCAACCGCCCATAAACGGATAAGCACTGGTGACCCATTAGTCTCACTGGAAAGAGCACGAAAGTTCTGCGTTTTTGACTTCCCCTTAATATTTGTACAGCTTTCAGTTCTTGTCGGCACCCGGTTATGGAGTTTTCAGTCGTTTCCAATGCATGTTTGCCACGTGACCGGCAAAGTCCTAATTTTCAGCTGGCCTCCCCTCCTTAGTTAAGGTGGTGGAGGAAAGGGGAAGAGCAGATAAGTAGAGCGTATTTGCCGGGAAAAAGCGTAAAACTTATTGCTCGAATAGTGGCTCAAAAAGACGAGGCAGGGACTCAACAAACGGTAATCCTTTTTTGAGTGACTCTAGCAAACGCTTAAAAATGTAGTGTCGGGAACATCTGCTGAACTCCCAGAAAGTGGTGGAAGCGATATGCGGAATCCGGTGAAAAAAA
>JAARMF010000907.1:0-40395 GCA_022844705.1 Toxascaris leonina | reverse complement strand
AAAAAAAAAAGGCTCTTCCATACCATTAGACTGTCTGCCACCTTCCCCATCTTCCGTTGCTCTCTTCTTCTCTCATAGGTACACATGTTGTACAGACTTTTACTAATCTCCGACTGACAGGTGTTGTGCTGTTCACTGACCAACGTTTTTGTCGCCGTTCTCTTCGGCTTGGAGAATTGGGTTAAAGCAGTTGAATGTGCAGATGAACAAACTTCAGCACTTCTTGGTTTTATTATCTCTGCACGAAATACTACAAAAGGATCGGTTGATTCGAATCACACAAAGTGAACAGGGTAAGAAAGGCGACCACAAAGGACTTTCTTCATAGCTGAGGTATGGATGACGAAGGTAGAGAAGCTGATAGCGGTGATAGAGACAACTTAGAGAAGACACCACGCAATCGGACTGCTGATAGGTGCAAACGCTACACAGTAATTAACTCACGACTGGATTTTTTGACAACTTTTACTACCTACTGCCCAAATGGAAGTGTCAGAAGCTGTAGGGAAACACGGGTGCGGAGTCTTTTATCCATCCGATCATTTACGAAACAAAGAAGGCACGCATTACTGCAAAATCGAGATCTACCTTCACTAATTCAAAACTGTTGACACAATAAGAAATCGTTTCGAGGGATTTGGTGACGACCACATCCAGTAATAACTCTCTGAAACAAAATTTCAGTTACCGCACTTATTCTAGTTTGGCAATATGATACTGGTACCCTTGCGAAGTGGGTGCTTGATAGCAGGAACTACTGGAATGATAAACAATATTAGAACGTCGGGCGCAGCTTTAACTCATAGCCTAAGCGCCAAAGCAAGCCTAAGCTTCACCTTGGTGGCTACCAGCTAAAGCGAACTTATGATGGTACCTAACTTCCGCACTCTTATGTTCGGGCAACAGTGGCAGAAACTGAAGGTAAAGACAAGAATCATTGCAGACTCTTTTTCTTAATACTGAGACGACATTATACTGCTATGTTTAAGGGCTGCGGGGTGGCTGCAAGAGATCATCAAAGATCCCTGAGAAACCACCTCGGAAAAGTAATAAATTCAGGACTTAAACTTGAAACTCGAGTGCTATGAAGGGAAGAGTTTCTAAAGCCAGATCTGAAACCAAAATTTTTGGACGGGTCCTAGTAGTTGGCTCCAGTCTTCGCACAACGCCAACCGAAGCATACATTTTAAAGATCACAGAATACACTTCCAGTAATTGTCATGAAACGAGTACGGATGCACACGTACTCATGTTTATGATAGGTAAGGCACTTTTCCTCCCAAACAGCACATATCAAGTTGGCGAGAGTCGTTCGCCTCGACTCAGAATTGTTTTCGAAACGTACGATTGTAAGAACCTGTGCTGATAGCAGAGAGACGAAGATCGGCATAAGCCTATTGAGCGGCTTCTTCATTCGCAGCGTACCGCGCGTTCCACAACGGAATGAACTGTCCCACGGTTTTCCACTCGCAAAAATATATTGCCGCAAGAAATGCCGCACTACCATATGCCGCGTATGTTGGGTAACTTCAAAGAACATGTGACAATCAGCAAGAATTCATAGACAAGAAGATTAAAAAGTGGATATCTGCAACGCTCTCATTGCTTACTACAGTGATTTTTGCAAAAGCCTTCTGTAACAAATCAGCCCCACCTTCATCAGCTAGCGAATATACATGGACCTCTAATGACCATACCTGACGGCACTTTCCTCACATCATCTATTGCTGCTGTGTACTCTCACGGAGATGTTCTGCCCTCTCATGTGCTAATGAATAAGCAAAAATGTGCTGTTTCCCGTGAAAGCCAGTACTTATGTTATTGGCACAGCGAGATGATTTCGTAGTCGTGTCGTACAGAGGAGGGATTGGTCTGAGGAATTTTCCTTGCCAGAAACGTTTAAACGGTGGTGGGTTTCGATTCACAACAGTCATACTGGAATCCCTTTTGGACGGGCTGTTTTGCAGCGCCATCAGCAAAGAAAGCTTAACACAATATCCCACTGTCATTAGCACAACAAGTTTTGTTGCTTTTTATCTCAGCTAACCGATCACTTGTACTGTTTACCGTTCATTTACGTCATTTACCATAAGATGGCATTCTTTTAGTGATGTAAGTCTCGCTATGTGTTTCATTCACTCGTTCTATATGCTTTGTCTTTTATTTTGCAAATCTTTGAATGCTTCTTTGAATTCTGTGAACGTTTTGCGGCAGCAGTTGGATCTTCGATATGCTCACCTGTCGACCTATTAATGTAGTAGTCATTTCCCCCACGGGTTTTGTGTCTTGATGACTTTAGCCTCCAAAAATAAACCCCTTCCTCGATGTTAAACAAAGGATGATCTAACGATGTGACTTGCCCTATATGGAAATGAACGACAATATCTACCGCCTAGCAATTCATTAATATGTGGCGTTTGCGGCTGCAGTTAGTAGAAAATCACAATGTTACCATGTCTATGCCATCCCTCAGCTCAGAATCTTGTCAAAAATCGTCGTCAACAGCACAGACAGCCTTAACTGCAGCAATATTGACGTCTTATTTGTTCCATCTCCTCTAGCAGAGATATTTCTTTGGGGATGTTCCACACATCGCTAAGTCATGAAGCAGATAAGCATTATCGCAAACAACACAGAACTAAATAACAAAACAATACTCACTATGCGTTGTTGGTAAAAGCGCGTTTGAGGAAACCCAATGGACGAACGTAGATCATTGTGGACGAATAGAGAAGGATGAACGAGCAAGCTGAAGCTACTTAAAATGGTGCCTTGTGTCGTACAGCAGCTGAAGCGGTATAAAGCAACCGGAAGTAAGAGATTTTAGGAACACATTAAGCCTCTTAGTATTTTAATTAACCGTGAAGTTTTCATTCAAAATGAATCGAAAGAACTGCTGAGCCATTTGAAGAAACGATAAATTCCACACTTGTTCGTTCTAAAAANAATCGAAAGAACTGCTGAGCCATTTGCAGAAACGATAAATTCCAAACTTGTTCGTTCTAAAAAGAAAGGAAACGTTTCAAAAAACTTTGTTCAAACGACTAGAAACAACGTAAATAAAACCACCATAAAAGCAAGAACAACTGAACAGTCGTTTCGCTGCCTCCTCTCTTAGTCTGACTTCGCTAACAACAAATGTTCACCAAAGTTCGCAGTGGGTTCACCTAATTGTAGTTGTGCTAGAGGAATGTGTGAAATATTTATATGCAAAGTTCGATTGTTGACGAAGATGAAGACAAAAATAAGCGAAAACAACGCAACATTGCGGAATCAAATCACACTCATCCGGAAGCATCAAGAACAAGGCAATGGGCCTGGTCCATCGTTGCTTTTGGTTCGCACCAATCCTCAAATCACCGTCCAAGTTCATAGACGGCGGTTTTCCACATCATAGATGCAGAAAATAATGTCGCTGTGAGCGTTGACGGCATAAGTAAACGAATCGTGCCAAGTGCACCAATAACTTCAAAACTAAAATTGAACACTGCTTCCCATATTTCTATCGTCAAAAAGAGCATTGCCGCAGTTCAACGATGACCAATGCATTTTTAAGGTATCAGATTCTACTGCAATTACTGCATCATAGATCCTACTGTTTCACTTTGTCTCTCGAATAATTGACCCGTCCTCTTTCGACTAGCTAAAGGAGATGGATATTTCGTACTTTTTCATCAATTTTGCATCGTCCACTTCGTTGTTGCATCGATGCATGATGCGTCAGACACTTAAAGATAATCTTCTGTTGTATATGTTTTATGCAGATGCTTTGAGAGAATTTAGTGCACAATCTATTTGCTGCACTTTTCGATGCTTTTCATAGCAATTTATATCATTTTTGGAGTTGAAATCTCGTCTTTTTTGTCTCTTTAGAACTATTTTTGTCTCCCAAAGCATTCAGCTAACTTAGCATAACGTCGTGGATCAGCTGAATTGCCATTATCGACACTAAACTTATCCCAACCGTGGGAGATAAACTCGATAGTCGTAATTTCAAACCACAGACTTCAGTATTCCATCTTGGGCTGCGTTTGAGCTTATGGTCACTTTGTGAACAGAGGGACTTCCCGAAAATCTGCCACGTTCTATGGCTGTTACAGCAGTTGCACTTAGGACGGGAGTCCGGGTCCGTCACGCTATGATGTCGTGGCCGGGCTATGAAATAAGGGTCGGTGACCAGGGGAAGTGAATTTGCAGCCCTTTGGTTATAAGTGTGGGGAGGAGATAGTTCATTACCCTGCACATACAAGGAGAGTCCGCGGCGCGGAGTGGAGTCAACCGCCGGCGCAGTCGTTTGTGTGGCATAGGGATTGGGATTTTGGTGGTGTGGAGGAAGGACACAGACAAGGCCATGTAGGTGATCGAAGATCCCTTTCTGTGTGAAGAAGCCGTGGACCGTTAATGTCCGGGCCACGCTTTCCCGTTGTTTTGGTCGAAGGTTGACGAACCTTTCGTGACTTCTCCGTGCATCCCACTTGTGCATCGCTGGGGCCATGAGTTATAAAATGAAGGGCATTTGGCCGTGTCGATGCAGCCTGAGCCGATCCAGACCCATTCCGCATTATCTCCTTTCATGTTTCCATTTTTTCATTCGCATCCGGCAGATTTCATCACGATGCTTATCCGCGTTGCATTGCTCTATTGCATTAGTTGTGTCCAAAACTGTACTGGTGTGATGCTTGGTCTTGCTCGACCCCCACTTGGAACTGATACGAAAATTTAAGAGCGAAAGTGGATCGTAACCCAATATCGCCACAAGTGGAGAAGTAGCTGATCGCCTACGAGCAATGAAAAGAAAACTACCAAAGTATTGTGTTATCGCTTGCTGAGATGTGGACTTAATTTACACAACAACTCTTATTCGTATGGTCATGTGTGAAGGAATTGTGGCAAAAATTTTAGTGAGTGGAGAGATCGTTTCGAAAATTTTCGGAATCCTGGAAGGGGGACGGGTACTTTCTTCGGTCTTGATCCTGAATGAATGAAGTAGGCAGTATCTCGCTTAGGATGAATAAAAAAGCTAACCTCTATATGGGTAGAACGAAACAGTGCACAGCAAGAGGACGCAGAGACATTGAATCTGCTTGGTGTTTATGGCTGTCTCAAGTGAATATCTTCGTCAGTTTTTGATGAACCAGCTTCGCGATGAATTTTGCACGGATTTTTAGCACTGATAGTCTCCTGTACGAACATTGATTATTCCAAGGCGCAAGTGTCCAAAAGTAGAATTTGTGCGTGTTAAATTTCTACGTCTCTATAGTCACCTTCGGAAATAAGTGAATTGAAGGGACGTCATGGAGTATAAGGACGGTGCACCGCATGCGGAAGTTGCAGCACGTGTATCTGATAACAAGAATGATGTCGATGTTATAAGTGGAAGCCAAGTTGATCCATCAGGGACTGCTGCCCATTCGAAGGTTACAAGAAAGGTTATATCCGGTCTATTGTGATGTGTGATTGCGTTGGATGTCTTTAAAGATTGCGGTTTCCGGGCCAGCTGTAACGTTGATTGTTTTTTACGGGAAATAATGCACAGTGATATATCTCGAGATTATTACATCTTACATATCGCGAGACCACCAAAGTAGCCCGAAACCAGGTGCCTCCGTACCTTTTTAAAAGTGTCGCGTGACGTTCTATAGAAGGCGAGAAGAAATTTTGATCGTAAAATACAGAAAAGTTCATTTGAATCTGAAAACATATCTAAATCGAAAACTTTGAAAACAGGTCGAAATCAAGTAAACATGAGGTTGGGAGTGGGTCCGCGTGAAGATTCGTCGTTTCACCTCTAGGGAAGGAGAGGGGGGGGGGGNAGGGGGGGGGGGGGGGGGGTGGTGCTGTATAATTGTTGTCGTTTTATTTTCGCCGTATTTCGTTGGTAGATTCCCCCATATATTTTAAATTTGATCTGTTCGTACCTTTCCCAACCTTTTGTTCCTCTTTCAGTTTGCCTAATGTTTATTAATGCTGCTTTTAATTTTGTTCACTTTTAGAAAGTAAATAAAAAGCTCAAACAGCGTCGAATATTGTCGAATACCGAATCTCCGCAGGAAAACGAACGACGATCGGGCATTATTTATTTTCAGTCGTTGCCACCATTATTCACCGTTATGAGGATGCGCGAAGAGATGTCAAAATTCGGCGAAATCGGAAGGATATATCTGCAGGTTCTCTACTTTTTTCTTTATTGATTAATGTCACTTGACGCTTGTGACCTTGGCTACACTTGTATCTTTTGCTTACCACTAACCAATATCTGTAAGTCAATAGCTACATACCTTCTTCATAGTGCCACCCAATTCATGGATGAGCAATTCCTTGCATCAGGTTCTTCCTTCCATCGCTGCACCTCGCGTTTCATTAGACGAATGGAGAGTGGCCGACCGTAGGTTCCGTGGTAATCAAGCAATCCCCCTGTTTTAAAATAAATTTCAGCAACAGCCGCGAATCAATGAAGATTCTCCGAAAATGTGGGAATTTGGTGTTTAGAGTGTTTTTTTTTCTTTATTGGACTATAGCATTACCGCTTAAATTTCAATTTCTTAATATGGAGAGTGATCTGCAGCAGTGTGCCAACGTGATCTTTAAAGTCTCGCTAAGAAATTTTGCTGAAAAATCGGTGACCAGCAAACTAGTAGTCTCCAAGTTAGCTGTGAAAGCTGAAATCGACGAAACTGCAAAATAAGGGGTGGGATCGAAGGGTGCGAGTTCTAGGACTTTTATGGGAATACAATTAGTTATCATGAGATTTATGGTCAGACTAGCAGAACATTTTTTGCCAAAATAATTAGCATTGCCCGGGCCTGAAATTTTCAAGAGTCGGAATTTCACGGGGATTTATTTCTGTCTTCTGTTAAATCATCATTTGTTGAATGCAGTTTCAAATGAGAGAGCTTGGCAACCTGGTTTGAACCTGGTCGTAACGAGTATCTCCACTAATTTCAGCAGCAGTTTTTTTTTTGGACGGAAGGAGAAATGAGGTAATTATTGAGATAAATTTAGATTGCTGGAAACAAAAATATAAGTATGACGTTTTCTGCCTTAATAGCAATCAATTTGTATATGTTCGAATTGTTTCATATCGAAGTTTCACCATTACAGCAATATTCCTTTCAAAACGTCTCTTTATCGCTACCAAATATTCCGTGAAAAAGTTATGCCATACCAATTGTTGCAGAAATTAACCGATAATTCAAAGTCGCAGTCAATTTTCACTTTCAGCAAAACACTACAATATGGTCATCGATCCTTATTTAAGATAACACTAACGGATACTGGGGAGCAAAATAATTTCTCAGAAGTTCATTCAGTGCTGGAGCAGGGTGGAGATAACGTTAAATATCAATAGTTTAGTCTGAAAGAAAGGTGACAAAAGTCTTTGGAGGTGATCTCCAAAGACATTTGTTGAAGAAAGGAGAAGGAGTGTGTATTCTCGAACAAATCAAACAATGACAGAAGAAAGCGACATATACGATTTTCGGCAGAGTGTGTGGTGGGCTTCTGTTAGATTTTCACTGGAGTAATGCGATCACTTGCTTGTACCCTCCTTTGATCGATGAGCCTCAGTGTTGTGATAAAAGAAAACTTTAAGGCAGAGAAGCATCGTAATGCAAAAGGTAAACGCCGGAAGCGATTCACTGAGGGATGGGTTGAATTCAAGGATAAGAACCTCGCAAAGCGGGTGGCTGCATCGCTTAACAACACGGCTGTAGGCGGAAAGCGTCGAAGTGCTGCCAGAGAGACGCTGTGGACAATGAAATATCTCAGTAGGTTAGTTCCTTCCGTTCTCGAACTATATTTCTAATCACAGAGGTAGTAAGGGATAGAAAGAGGTGGATTGAGAGGACAAAGTAGGTTAAACGGCCTTCTTTGGCTAGAATTTGGAATAATCTTCCGGTTTCTAACAGATAAAAATATGATAGAAACATGTATAGAATCGTTTGAAAGTGAATGATGTTTAGCTTTTCAGCGCTTTTGCCTGTGGCTCACCTTTATATTGAAAATGGCAAAACTTCTCTCGGCTTTACTTTGTTTCAGTTGGGTGAGGTTCCTCACTGTTCGCTGCTGTTTAGTTTTTAAATAAATTTTTACAGAGAACGAGAGGGAGTAGTTGCTATTCTCTAGATCATCTGCGAATGAAATGCTCTGAGATCTAGTGAATTTGTTCCTGAATATTTGAGTTCTGTTTGGGAAGATTTAAAAAATTGTTTTCGCTCTAAAATTCGTTTTCGTGTTTTCTTTCTCTTCTATCCAAATTCACTTCAAGCATCGTAGTTTTCTTGAAGAGCCATCCCATGTATCCCTCCGTTCATTCTCTTCCTCTTTATGCTTTTTTGCGCAGAAGACATTAGTGTCAAGTAGCTATCACCTTTGACATGCAGGTCTGTGGAACATTGTTACTACAAATAAGCAGGATTAGGCGATTGCACAGGGGACCGAAATGAGAGAACCCCAAGTTGAACTACCTACTTTCTCAGCTACACGGCCTTTTCCTCGAATATTTGGGCTCATTCCCCTCTTTTTAGCTTCAAAATTTCCCACTCTCTTTGTTCTGCTTACCTTCCAATTTGCTTCGCTCATCTCAGGTGACGACTGTGGACTTTTCGAGTATCAACGTTTTCAGTTTGGGAAAGGCTTGCTCGACCTGCATTCAAAAGGTGATTTGCTGAGCGAAAAACTTGTGTGTACATAGAGCAAATTGAAGTTTTCCTCATCCCCTCTCTGAACGCTTCCTTAAGCCAGAGTCCTCTTGACATGCGTAACCGAGTTGGGGGGAGATTACTCAGATAAGTGACGCCTTCACTTCCTTCATCAACGGAGCATGCTTTTTTCCCTTTTGTGACATATCCAAGCTTGTATGTTTGTGATGATATCCCACCTCAGCAAAATTGCTGAAGAGATTGATTATTAAAGTTGAAAGGGAATGTCACTTAGCTAAGTAGTCTCGCGTTTATAATTACGAGTTTATAGTGAACAAACAAGCTGTTTTTCGTTTTATTGGATGCGCTTTCAAGCATTGAAAAAAAATCGAGCTATTAAACGTGCCAAATATATTGAAAAATTTGGCGGTAGGATTGAGTCATGTTTGGAGTTCACCACCATCCCTCCAGGGTACTCAGTCACGGGGCTCCCACGTCCAGAAAAACCCCCGTCTCCGCGGGGATTTTTGGATGCGAGCCTCCCTCTTCCGATAAAAGACCCTTCTTAAGCGGGAAGCTTCTCTTGAAACTTTGAAAAGACGGAACAGCTAGTTTTTCGTCGGAAATTGCTTGAAAAGCAAAGTTCTTTCCAACACTAATGGTCCCATCTGAGCATGTAGAAAATGACGAGCCTAAATTTTCATTTCGAAAGATTTTGGCTGAGTTTGGTCATTCGATCTATGAATACGCACATTTTCTTTTGAAGTAAATGGTTAAAGCAAACAATGAATGGTTATAGTAAAGAAATGCAAGCGGTTTGCTTATCTCGCCATATCACTTGTTGCATTATCAAAAGCCCCGAAATTCGGGTGATTATGAAAGTTCCGGTTCCAGACAAGTTCAGCATATGCAGTTTAGATGTTTTTGCATGAGATTACATTAGGATTCAAATTCCGGTGCTTTTTTGAAGCTTCTTTGCCGATTTTGAAAAACCGCTTCCGACACCGTCTTAATAAGCTCACGATTCCAAGTACCTTGTTCTGCTGATGCCAAAACTATAACAAGTACCTCTTCTGTTCATTCACACCACCGTTCACTACACAAATTCGTCGGTCAAGTTCAAAAGCAGTCAATTCAGTGCTAAAATAAAGAGAAATATGTGCAAAAGCTTCAAAATTCATGCAAAAGAGAGAAGTTCATTAGGGCGCAAATCAGTGTTAGCTGCATGTGCATCTAGAAGGATCCTTCTGACTGTTTTTAATGCACCCATTCTAAAAACGCAAAATTGCAAATATACGGAGTTTCACAAAGTGAAAGACATATCTTCTATTTTGGCTGTCATCTATAGCTNAGTTTCACAAAGTGAAAGACATATCTATTTTGGCTGTCGTCTATAGCCGTGTTAAATAATTAGCCAAACTGATTGTTTTTGTGCTCGTCGTTTTCTGTTTGTTAGCAGTCTGTTGTTGTGATCGGCTGAATAGTTAGTGGAATAAACTATCAGCTTTGAGCTAAACTTCAATTATAGCGTGTTGTGAATACTGTGGTACTCCTCACATCACACTGCTCTCCTCCTCGCTCTCACCTTCACAGTCATTTATGTTTTTCATCGTAGAATAAAAAATGAGCTGGCGAGAAAATGACATCGTTATGTTATTGAAATCGTCATTGCTGAAGGCAACTTGGAAACCCAAGCGTTAAACTGAAGTGAATGACTTGCAGACTGACGTCTTGCCGAAAAACAAATTTGTTTGTGAACTGACGATCAGCGGTTTCGTAAAAGCACCAGTCGTTTTTCCGACGCTCAGTCCGCCGAGGCTTCCGAAAGTCCTGCGGGGGGATTTTCAAAACCCATCAACCCTCGCCAACGTGAAAATCTGCCACGCCTCCGCGAGCATATGTGTCATATTACGTAGAGGGACCACTTTCGTAGACAAAAATTGAGTTGGCAGTTGTTGAAGGTTCAAATGGACGCACTTGAAGGAGCAGCTAATCTACGAACAAAAAGTCGAACAGCAACACATGCGTGCTGAAATTTCACAGGCAAAGCGACAGGCGAATTTCTTCGCCGAGCAAGTAGAGAAGGGCGAACAGCTGAAGAAGCTCGAAGAAAAGGTTTTGTTTATTGTTACACATTCCGACTCGGCATAGCTTCATTTTGGCTGTCATTTATAGCTGTATTAAGTAATAAGCCAAACTGATTATTCTTTTTATGCTGGTCATTTTCTGTATTTTCGCAATTTGTCATTATGATCGGCTGAATAGCTCAGCTGAATAGTCTGCCAGATTGGTGCTAAACTGCCAGCTTCTAGTGGCGCAGATGTGAAAAAAAACTATTAAGAATAAAGTAGGACAACCACATTGAGGACCTAAATTTTTATGATATTGCTACTGGAAAGTGTGATGTAAGACAGTTATTTTGGATACATGCCGTTCAGGTGCTGAAAAAAGGAGGCGTTTGGGAGAAGTTCCAGCGTCAAGTGCAGCAACGTAAAGTCGTAAGGAAGAAGTCGCAGAAAGAGGGAATATCCTCGGCATCCGATGATCAACTTATGAAAATGGTCTTTGTCGAGTAATAATCTCATCTTGCTAGCTGGTTTTTTGTCTCTCAAGTGATTTGTTGATGTGTGGAAGAATGAATGCCTCATCGAACAGTCATTTGAATGACGTTCGAAAATCTGTTATCGTATTTTCTATGTGCCGTTAAGGAAAGAGGAAAGAATACACTATGAATTAATAAAGTTTTGTTTAATTTCTTTAATCTTGTTTGCAAAACACTAAATTTGTAGTGCGTACATTGAACGAAATGTGTTCGGAAATAGTGCAAGTCAAGGGGACAAAGAAAAATTCTGAATCAATAGTTTTTTGGCCATTTCTGATATAGATGCTTTCGATCCTAGCAACTATTGTTTTTCCTTCTTTGTTTTCATAAGGATGGTTTGTCCTTTTCACTTTTATGTTCTACCGTTTTTTATCTTAAAGAAAAAGTCGCACATTGCCAAGGCTGTCTGAATTCACAACGCGAGATCTACTTTTTTGGTTTGAACAAAGTTTGGAGTGCTAGTGCGCGGATCCATTTCCGATCATCACTCCACAAATTGCCTTCCTTCTCTGCAGGAAAAAAATTCGCTCCCTCTCCAGCCCATCTGTCCGAGGTCCACATTGCAAAAATTATCTCTAGTCCACTAGTCCCGCCATTTTGCGACATTCGAATTTTTCTGGCGACTTCAAATCGCGCCATGGACGAAGTTTTCTTTGCAAATAGGTAAGTTGAGGATAGTTGTCTCATTGGCTGAAACCCTGTACGAGCGACTTTATAGTAGTACTTTCAGTCCTTGACTTACGTGTAAGGTTGAGGAGAAAACGCAGAGGACAGACTCCTCGTAGCTTGCTCTTGGGTGCAGCATATGGGCTTAATCTCTTCAATGGACTTAGTTACTGCTAGTTATTGTACTTTGCTAGCCTGGCTTGCTGCTTACATTTGGGAAGTAAACTCGTATCCCGTCGAGTGTTGGTTTGTTCAACCATCTTATGATAGCACTCAGTATTGTCTAGTGGGATAAGCTTGACGAGTAGTAGCTGTGTACCACAGTTTTTTGGGCACGGAAATGAGCTGAACGTTCCTTATAACGATTTGTTTAGTACTTCGAATGGGTTTAACCTATGCAAACAGCTTCATAATAGTACTTCGTGTTTTTTTGCTTACAGACGAAGATTGAAACGAAAATTATTGCAGATAAGAGACATACTTTGTGTGGTGTTTAACTTACAACTTGAGATTTACAATGTGTCATATTTATGATTTAGTTTGCTGAGGATGCGCCTAATATATAGCTGTTCACGAGATCAAGTGGCAACTTCATCTTTGCAACACTACCGAAGCTCTAACATTAACAACTTTTGTTTCGGAGCGAAAAGCTTTTCGGCTAGAGAAGGGTCTATTCAAGAAGCTGATCGATGCTCCATTTAGAGATAGGATGTCGCCAAAGACCTCAAGTCATTATAGCTTTTGGTGTTAGGAGCGATGGCCATGAAACATGTTGCTGATCAGGCCTTGGGAGCTTCTGTTCTGGAGGCGAACAGCACGTTCTTTGTTTAGAAAACGCAGTTACGTTCATGCATTATTTTTTTTTTTTTTTTGCATGCATAGGGCTAATCTGCAAAAATAGGGCACCTCGCGACTTTGCTTTGGAGCTTTTCATTTGTACACTAAGCGCTTCGTGGCCAGACCACTCAGGTGTATAGAGACAAGATTTACACATATTGTTTAACCGTAAGTAATCAGTGGCTTTCACACCTGGACAGCGTAGAGCTTTTAGCGTGTTAAATGTCAATTTGACGAAGGACATCGTGGTTAGCGGTACTTCATAAGGGTGCAGCACTCACTCCTTTTGGCACCAGCATCGCTGGCGTTGCCCATTCAAGTAGTTCGTTCCATTACAGTTTTGTCCATTGAGTCATTCTTTTGTTGTTCGGAAATGTTCAGTTCTGCTGCCTTGCAGCTAGTGTCTATAGAGTGAGTTTCTTAACGGGGCAGCAGAAAGTTTACAATCCAAGCGATCGAAAAAAAAAGTTAAAAATTGCGAATTCCTTACAAGGTTGCCGGCAACATGTTTTCATTGAGATAACTATTCGCGTTTCTTTCTTTCTTCTGCACCACAGTTAGAGGTCAGTTTTAATCGACGACCCCAAATTTTTGTAAACGTTAGAGGCTTTCACAAACGAGAGTTTCTTGGAGGACCTGACTTGAGAAAGGCTGAGCCGATTGAAAGTTGTGACTGTGCACCTAATTTTACCCTAATGGAGCATCAAGGGTATGAGCGGGCGATAGGAGGAGGACGGATACAAGATGACACCCCAGATAAGAGGCGATTGCCTCATTCTTCACCTTCATACACCTCTATGGGTGTCATTGTCATTGCAGCGCGCATTTTTCTTTCACGCCAACTATTCACTCGAATTTAATAGCTACACTGCGGCGATGCATAGCCTGTTGTAGTTGATGGAAACTTCGCTCAGTGAAAACTCGCTGTCGGCCTATTTTATTTCCAGTAGCCACTGCTCGAACTCTTGGAGCAGAAAACAAAGTTTTAAAGGTCAATCTTGCACATATTTAAGATTGTAACAGTCTGTTTTTTTTTTCGGGACGGTTGAGAATCCTTGTTCTCAGGAAATTCCTGGCATACCTCCAGGTGAGAGATATTTCTTCTTTTTTTTTATCGCTAAAGGATTTGTATGTTCCATTTCAGACCAACAGTTTTAGAACCCTTATTTGTACAAGTTGTATTGGACTATTTTAAAGCTTGAGATTTGTCTTATGATGTTTCCTTTCACTGAAATACAAAAAGCTTGCTCAATATCTATAGGAAACTTTGCTCCAGGCTCACAACAGTCGTAACGATCATCGGGCGCATTGGGACGCTTGCAAAGCACTTGTCGTTTCGCCAGGAAAAAGTCTCACTTGAAATGAACGGTTGTATCCCCTTATCAGGCCTCAAATGATTTTCCTCTTATTGAAAATCGCTTCAGTGCGGATACTTCTGCTGAACTTTTACATAATTTTCTGTTTTTCCAGAGAAAGAACCCTTTCACCACCACATCTCCGATAAAACAATAAGCAATGTTCATTCTTCGTGAACGCAACAGTTTTGGGTTTCGTCTCACGCTTCATTCCTAAACAAATCGCTCTTTATATATCTCATTCCATTTATGTAGCACGCGCTACGGAAATTCCTCATCGTAAATCTTTTGGTATTTAAGTACTGTGGAATCAGTCTCAAAGTTCATAGGGCACCATCTAATCAATTATCGATCCACATATGTGACCTTCTTTCGTGTTGAGCGGTTGAGCATTTCAATGTGAATCAGTTTTACTGACATTAACCTAAAGAATAGCAAAGTGGATTTGTCTAGTAAATATAACGTTACTCAGCTTATAACCTGTAGCCACATGTCGCACAATACTGTCCGAAAGCTTTTCCTACGAGGCGTATGACGTCATGTTCACAACAAAATATAGCTATTTGCATTGATGACGAATGCGTGATCACATGACTAACTCGTCATTAAATGTTTCGGTATACGGCCACGTCAGGAATAACGCACACTAGAGCGGGAATCAGCGACCGAGACTACATATACGCGTAACGCCGATGTGCGGATACCGGATTTCTATTGTACAGCGAAAAGGGACAGAGCCAGGGATTATGGGCAACAGCGATAGCAAGCCAAGCAGTTTCAAGGTAATAACAAGAGAAAAAAGCTTAGAAGTTATTTTGGAGAAGCTAAATACCGAGTCGACCGTTTTAAAACGCTCGAATGAAAGACATAAATAACGGTGATAATAAATAATAAGTAAAGACATGTAATGAAAAAACTAAAAGAACCAGTCGAAAGAATTCTATATATCAACCATGTACCCCTTATCGTTGTTTTGACAGACTTTACAAAGACCACCTCTAGAACGTGCCTTCTCATTGTGCTTTTGCATTTGCAAGGATGTTAATTTCTAGGATGCACATGAGGGAACTTTTGTGCGACGGGGCAGACTCAAATAAGACTCAGTCGTTCATCCATTTGGAAGCGCAGTTACTGTTGGAGTCGAATTCCTTCATAGCCACTGCTGTTTGCAATAGTCTATGCGAGTCCCATTGAGACTTCTTGTAGTGCATCATTAGATTACAGCTTCATACCGCTATCCATGGCTTCTTGGTATGCGCCCACGGAGCAGAAATGCGATAAATGAGTATACTGTTATTGGTGCGAGTGGATTATTCAGAAGGTAGTTGAAAAATGGCGGAACTCTATCGCTAAGATATTCCACCATCGGCCTGATGGATTGCAGCTGTCAATGATTCCGAGGCACTTCTAAATTTCATCCCCTCCCTTTGTGCACATGAAAACATCAATATATCTGCAGTATATAAATTGCGGCTGAACTCGTGTTTCCGCATTATCTTTACTTGTATGCACATACGTAGTCTCGGTCGCTCATTACTGCTTCGGGTGTGGTGTGCAATATTCCTGATGCAGCCATATATCGAAATATTGGATGGAGTCTTGCGATCACGTATTCGTCATCAATATAAAAACTTGATCTCTCATTCTTTATAAATGCTGATTTAATCAACGCATTGGATTCCTTCTTCGCTGTTTATTTGATTAGAAAATTTGGCTCATAGAAGATATATGGTGACACCGCGAGGTGAACGGTAACCTTTAATGGCAATTCGCAGTTAAGATAGTGAAAACGCTCTGAAATGAATGCATTGCTTAAAAGTGTTCAGCACGGCATACTGCTTCAGAAATTTGCTTTTCATCTTGCACATATTGAATGAAAGCCGAAGTTGTGCGCTGATGATGTTGAGATTATATGCTGATAAGTGCGTCTACGCTGATAACCACAGTTATTTGCAACATGCTCCAGATCGAGTTTATAAATGCGCTTAGTGATCACCCTTGCCCATTTTCATGGTTGAGTGGTGTTATCCAATATTCTTTTGCTTAACAACAGTCATTGAAGGGTTTTTGACGGCACTCATGACTTGGCAACTTGTACTATGAGTAATTGTTTGAATGCTGCATTATGAGGTGTGCTTCTTGTTACCACCTCATCTTCTGCGTTCACTGAAATTCGTACAAGTGCTCGTGCTTTCTATACTACGGTCTTGTTACTTCTAATGGTATTTTTTTTGTACGTTCTTCCTGCAAACGGTGTCTTGTCTTTTCTTCTTTTTTTAATTCAATAAATTTATTTCGCATTTCTCTTCATGTAATATTTTGGTAGCGGTCCCTCGTTCCGTGCAAAGAATCTTTGTCCGTTGTTTCGTTCATTTCACTCCATCAGATTGGACATTTTATCAGCAATATTACAGAGCGACCTGTTGATCAGTTTTATGTTTCATGTAATCCTCTTCATAATCTGCATTTACATCCATCATCATCCTATGCAAATCACTCTTGAAATGAACGCATATTCCTAGCAGTCTTATCACCCATATCGTTTATCGTTCTCATATGAAGTCGATATTCCAATCATTCCTATAAAATATTCCGCATACAGCTTATTTCATTCCTACGGAAATGCTTCAACGAGAATCTGGATAATTTTTGTTAAGCTCAGTAACCAAATCTAATCAAACGAGTCTAACCGCGAAATATTCGTTAATTATCAGTGATCTCAAGCTTTCACAAAATTACGAATTTTTCTCCACGCCTGACTTTGTGGAGAGAAATATGCATACTATACTCAAATAAGAAAAATATGGAGCAATTAGAAAGTGGAGTTAGAAAGCATATACGCAACTCTCAAAGCAACTCTCTTTTCACATCTGATTGGTAGGTCGTTTAGCAGCCAACTCCAGTTGTGTAGTCGCAGTGTAACCTCGAGGCGCATATTGGTGGTTTCGGACATAAAACAATTCTGCGCATGATCTGGACAAAACTCAGGAAGTCAGCACGATCGAACTTATACATAATCAGTGAAATACGACGTATCCGACCAAACTACCACTGTTAAACAAGCCGGGGGGGGGGGGGGATGTGGTAAGCAAGCGACTCTGATCCCTTGCCTCTATCCCCGAACGCCGATGCATCATTTCTTGCTTCTGCATTAAAACAATTTTTATAAGTTGAGAAGTTGCAGCACATTACCTCCCACGATCTGGATCGGTAGCTCGAAGACCATACTTCCTTACAGTTCACTGGACACTTGCAGTACGAGATCACATTGATCACATTGAACAGCTGTGATTTCATCGACTTCGACATTGTCTCCATCGACGCAGCTGGCAATTTTTCCATCTTTCTCGATCCTGAGCCCGCCGCGTCCTAGCAGTGCCATGTAGAAGTCGAAACCCCATCTTGTTGGCAGTCTGCCGCGTTCTTGCTTCCCATATTGCTGTGGCCAGTAGTACATCGCCTGGTGGCCGGCCTGCTGGCGACGTAGGTTTCGGTTATTCGGAGTTTCCTTCTCCTAGCCTTTCTTCTTCCACGAAGTACCTGCAAGGCAGCAGGGGCTGCGATCTTTTTCGGCGGATCGTACTCGCCGTGATGCGAAACCGTCATTGGGTAATGTGACCATTTTTTAAGTGTTGGCGCGCCACCGCCAACCCCAGTCACACCCTGATGAATTTCGCCGTCGGTTGGTTCACGCCTGCTTATTCTGCATATTCGCAGGCGACCGTCATATCTGACGGTCCTTTCGCGACCCTTCCACCACGTCGAGCTGAGCGGCAGGAAACACGACCGCTCAGCAACCGCCCACCGACACCGACACCGCAGTACGAGATACATCAGTCTATTTCGAAACGACCGAATGCGCAATCCTCGTCTCGGAGAGAATTTCAGGAGATGGGCCACAATCAGCCATCAGATAATCATATAAAACGGCTATCATTTTCAGGAATTTTGAAGGATCATTCGAAAACGCAAAATTTTCGGCACGCTTTGCGCTTTTTACGCTCAGATTAGTGTGATCATCGATGGTTATCTTTTTGCAGTTCGCTGTGAAATTAGTACATCATAAGTGATCTCCGACAGCTTGCTAATAGTGGGCGACAAATTCTCGCCAAGCATAACGAAGCTTCTCCAAAATTGAAGAGATTGCTGAGCTGCGCTTACGTGTGAATCATGCTTATTCGTCATTGTACGGTCATTTTTGAGAGGAATGTAATGGAGGTGACCATCAAAAACTCGCATTTCTTTTGATCAAAACATGGCCCCTTCTGCTAAAATTCGCTTTCTAAAATAGCAAACGAAGGGGTAAGAAATCCGTTAACATTGAACATTTTTCAATCTTTCAAAATCGTCCAGCGTGCAAATCGGAAAGCTGCATAATAGACATATTGCCCTTCAAAAGTTTACACAATGTTTGCTTCATGCAGTCGTCTTAACCAATCGTGCGAGCACATTGCCGCATTCGATTTGAATTTGAGCGTCCGTTTCACTCAAATGAGCGTCTATGTTCGAATTCAAGAAAGATGCGATAGCCGTAGTTGGAATTGAGTGGTCGGACAACCTTCGAAATTTAGCAGATTTGACCGCTCTAACTTTAACCGCCAACCTTTATCTGGTTTATTAAGTGAGCCTAACCAATCGTTTTTGACCATCCCTTTCCACCATATATCGATTGAATGAATCGACGAATAGAAATGGCATTAACCGAATCGACGAGGTCGATGAAGTTTTAGAGGATACCGCGTAGTGACGTTCGTGTTAGTCGGAAATGATTTTTAAGAGAGGGTTTGTCTTAAACTACAGTTTTCGAACATCACTGTAAGAAACTAAGTGCGAAACTCTAAGTCCTGTGATGGCAATCACAATGAAACCTGAAAGGGTCGATACCCTCAGCAGTATTGAGCCGTTTCAGTGCGTGATGGAAAATCTCATTTAACAATTATCGTCCATCGAGCATCAACGAGAGGTTCAAGTCACAGCTGCAAACGTTGTGGGGGAATTGAATTTTAAAGAATACTGCAAAATTTTCTTCCATCGATTCTCGCTTAGTTATCTTCGCACGACGATAAGCATTCATATTTCGATTCTCACAAATAGTATACAAAAAAGTGTTTGCAAATTGCAATTGCATTCAGTGGCGTGCGTTGCATTTATCGAAAATGTTGCGGTCATTGCTTGTGAAGCACTCTCCATTACATTTTTATTTCGACTTTCAGAGGAATCAACTTAAGTTTGAACTGAAACGACTCCATTAAAGGCAGAAATATTTCTTATGCAGTCTCGTTATTCCACTGCAAAATAACCCACCAGATAGTTTCATCTGGCTAATGCGGCAAGTCTGATTGTTTCAACTGCTTATTACTATTTTGCGCACCTAATTCGATAAAAAAGTAACCGTGTAAACTCGCATCCTCAGATGACTCTGACGATTACGAATTCTTTCATCTGTTGGTAAGTAAAAAGAGTGTTTCAAATAATTTGAGGTGATAGTGCTGTAGCAGTTTGTTGATGGTGCCGTGAGATGCTCGACGATTCGATCTTCTATTTTCTGTTGAATGTGAGCTCGTCATTCTGCCTAGCTGCCGCACATAATGCACTCTTCTTTGCCCTCGATATGCATACGGTGGTGATGCATTTCCTTCATTACTCACTCACATTCGGCTTTCTTTTACTGTCCTACTCCCTCGGAATGAGGCGGACACGTGTACGTCTACGTCTTCAGCCGTTTATCAAACCTGTGCTTACACAGATTCTTATCGTCCTCTTGTCCTCTGCAATACACTCTCAGCAAAGGTCAGGGAGCCTTTACCTGCTCAGGTTGGTTACCTTCTTTATTTCTCTAAGGCCACCTGGCCAATCTCATCATCTTTACATCGTTTGAACAGGTACCACGAATTGAGTGTTTTGCATCTCAGAATGCACCAATTTTGAAATCAAGGGAGCAGGGGAATTATTTTCCGAATATTATTTTCAACAGATTACAGTGAGGCATGAGCAATAGAAGTACAAACTTCCGGCAAGAAAGCGCTACACGCAAACATAACTCCCATTCTTCGAACCGTCGAGATATTAAATTTTGGGGCAAACGAAACGAATGAAACTTATAAAAGTGAGGATGAATCAAAGATAAATTGCAAGGAAATGAACCATTTCTTTCCAAAATTATTCAACACTTGCAAGACTTTTCCTTAAATTCCCTCACGCATTTGTTTGTAACCTCTCGGGTGTGTATCGTTACTGATTCTCTCAAAATTTTCAAGGTAATAAATAAGCAGAAAAAGGGTTTCTGATATACATTTCACAAATGATCAGCCGTAAGTCATAGCATCTTTCCTTTTGCCGTTGCGGCGTAAAATTACATGCGGTTTTCACAGGTAAACACTCCCGAATTTCGTCTTTCAATTCCTCCGCTTTTTATCACAATTGTGAAATTGACTATGCCAGTGAAAGTGTTCACTATGGTTCAAGTGCACTTTTGGAAGCTTACAGACGTCCTAGAAACGCGCAAGAAGTTCTTTCTTCCGTTCTTACCCCCCTTCTTCCTTCTTCCCTGCACCTTTCCCTGCAGTTCACACTTCAACACATTCAATGAACCGCATGTAATTTTACGTCGCAACGGCAGAAGGAAAGATGCTATGTCTTGTGGCTGATCATTTGTGAAATGTATATCAGAAACCCTTTTTCTACTTATTTATTACGCTGAAATTTTCGAGAGAATCAGTGACGATACACACCCGAGAAGTTTCAGACAAATGCGTGCGGGAATTTAAGGAGAAGTCTTGCAAGTGTTGAGTAATTTTGGAAACAAATTGTTCATTTCTTTGTAATTTATCTTTAACTCATTCTCACTTTTATAAGTTTCATTCATTTCGTTTACTCCAAAATTTAATATCAGAATTGTTTCATTTCCCGAAACAAGCAGCAGTGAGGTAACTTTGCAATTGTGTCGAGTCTCTAGAAGAAAAGCATCTGCACTCAGAGAAACAACATCTGATATGGCAAAAATGCGTTATTAACAAAGGAGACAGTTTCGGAGTTGAAATCGACTATCGCTAAACAAATATCTTGCAACATCGGAAAACAATTTTGATCGTTCACATTCCAGCTATTCTTTCCCATTTTCAGTTTTAACCGTCGCTAATGTCCCTGAACATCTCCACCGAAGCATAAAATAGAAGCGTTTTACATGAGACAACTTTTCGTTTGTGATAAAAAAATTATTTGCAGTGGGAAAAAAATCGACGGTTCTTCGATTTTTAGAAATTCGCTGGCGCCCTATTGGAAAAATTCTTGACGGAGAGAAAAAAGTGGAATTAAATTTTCAAATGGAGAGTGTGAGAAAACTTCTTCAAGGTTACGTCATAAAAATTGACTTTTCTTTTGACAGGAATTCATACCTTCGCTGAGCATTCAAGATGTTAGCCATCAGACTATGCGAATTTAACAGAGGCGAAACGCTATCTGGGAGACCGAAATTTCAAAAAAGAAGTATTTTCCTCACTTTTGATTCCCTTCAAAAGCGCATTGGTAGGAACGAGAAGAGTGCTGCTAAAGCGAAAAGTGTTCACGTCGTTCTGTTTCAACCTCTTTTAATAAACGAAACGTTCACAGGCTATTCGATTGTCTTACGATGCTCGTCGTCATCTATTATGGCAAAAGAATTGTTGGCACGGTCAATACGTGGCCCTCCTATGAGATTCTCGTAAGTTGAATGCACTTTTAAGGAAAATTGAGAGGTCGGTCAACAAAGATGCTAAGAGAAACAGTTTTTTTTGTAACTCTCTTCATCCATCTCAAAGTTATACTGAACGCCTTGAAAAATGAAATCACTTAATTATTGAAGTTCGGACTTCCGAAAGCGGTGTTGGCGATAGAAAGGATAGAGGCTTCTTTTTGGATATTGCTGGACGTATTTGGATCCCAAGAAATTCTATCTGTCAACTGAGCGAAACATTTGTGAGGGGGCTAAATGCAGTAGAAGGTTTATATCCCACTAAATGAGATTACTTTGTACTCTTGGACGCTATCGGTATCTGAAAGACACTTTGGAATGAAACAAAAATCCGAAATTAATCAAAGCGAAGCTTTTTTAGACGTAGCAAGACAGGCGGATAACTTTCTAAGAAACTCGCTTCATATTTTGGGTAGGTCACGGAACATAGAATCTACTCTTTTACTTCAAACACTAAGTCGAGGCTATGAGTTACTATCATAATTTGCCCATGTATGCTAAAAACATATGTAGTACTGAGAAAAATGTTTTGAAGGGCCTACCTTTCATACGCAAAGACAGAACTTAATTCTAAAAGTTTGAAATGTAAGTGAATAGCATAAGGTATTATTATATTACCGAGCGTTTTTGAGGCATGTAATGAAGGAGTCTAAGGGAGCTGCTCCTTTTCTCTAAAAAATTGCTCAATATCAAGGTTTATGCACTTACAAGAGAGGAAGGGGGATGAGAGAGCTTGAGTTGTTTCAGGTCGGATCCGCAAAAATTTGTCTATAGGAAGTAAACCTTCTCTACCGGGACCGATGCAACGCACCGCGAACAGGGGGATTTACAATCTTAAGACCTTTATTGTACGATTGAATAAATGACTCCAGCAGAAATCTAGATTCGTTCTTTATGTGATTGCATTCGGCCAATAATGGGTTTGCCATATCCATCTGGAACCAAGACGCAGAAACGAGCACTTCCCAGCAAGCAGACATAATCACATAGGCAACCGCGTTTGCGCGGCGAAACTGCTTCTTCGCAAGACGTTTCCCTACACAAAAATTACATAAAAACCACATGTAAAACCTCGAACAGATTTCCTGTCAACTGAGTTCCCAGATTTCTAGAGGAGGAGTATATTCGTATGAAAGCGAATTATTAAAGATTTCAGTTTTTCTGGGAGGTGACTTGGGTAATGTTTATAGAAAGCTGGTTCTCTTCGAGCAAAGTATTGCCATGCTTAGGATTCTAACCAGATCATACCACACACAAAGTTCTGCAGTGAAGGCAGCTAAAGCTACACGTAAAGTCTCGGTGAAAGGTGATGCGTGATATCTTTGAAGTGTTCTTGGTGGGGTTCCACGAATGAGGGAAGCCTAATGGGCCTCTTAAATTCCTAAAAAAGGAGGCTCTATTTGAGAATGAAAGGACTGTATCAATAAACAGCTAGAGTCGGGATCTTACGGATGTGCAACAATTGCCGATTTTCATCCATCAGCCCACTTATGTGCGTCGTTTTTAATCAGCGTTTGAACGGTCGGTTAATCAGCCTCTTCCGTTTTTTAATTGGCGTTAAAATTCGCTTTTTCACTCACACAGATCCTCGCAACAAATTGATCGCATGCATCTTTCAACATATCATTTTTGATAGCTTCCACTATTATTTGATAGGAAATCGTGAGACTGTTGATTGTCTAAGTGATTGTGCGGAAAGAAGTGAACGTCAAGTAAACCTGAAAAGCTTATCACCTTTTCCAAAAACAAATCAACTTCTGAATAATCAGTGGCTAGCGTTTTTTTAATGGTTCTCTTATACCGCAATGGATCACCTACTTGATGAGTTTGATGATTCAGATGACAATCCTACCTTTGAAGGAATAAAAGCGGAAACACGAATGAGAATGGGAATAGGTAAGGCAGCGCCAGCTCTTCCACAGCACCAAGATTTCCTTCTTCATTTTTTCAGCAAATTTTTGCGAGAAAGCTCTGAGGTGACCAGATATTTCTGAGTGTTCCCTAAACCCCTTTATCCTTATATTCGATCTCTGTAACCACCAAATTCATAGCGATGAACTGGGATGCTGCGGCATACTTCAACATCAATTAGCGCCTGGTTATCTTCTCCTCTCGGTCATCACCGCTTAAATGTCCCGTACAATTTACAGGTCGATCTTGCTCTGCAGGTCGGGTGCTGATCAGAAACAAATTCTGTGCTAAAAGTCTCCCATAATCGATCTGACTACTTTATTAGGCGTCCTATGCTTATTTTAGGATGTTTCACAGCTAGCCGGTTTGTTTCAGGCTTCCGAGAACGCTATAACTTGTTTCTTTCACCCAGAGCAAATCTTCATGAGGCAGAGGTCATAATTTGTGTAAGCGACTTTGTTCAGATGCCCATCGCGATTGGTGGTTCGTTGAGTTGGCTCGAATTCAGTATAATCGAATACGACACGACCGCCCTCTTACTGAGTCCAGTTCTGGCCATTGTTCAAGGCATACAGATCCTGCAACTGCAAAAATGCTGCAAAGTGATCGCAGCAAATGAAGTCGAACTTTTTTCGCTCTACTTCACAGGTCTGTCATTCAAACTATCTCCACCTCATCTCTAATTTGTTCAGTGGTAAGGCGGACTGAAAAACATATTCCGAACGTCTCTGAATGAGCTGAGTGCGATGTGCCGCATAGATGACCATGTAGCTGCAAATAAAGGCACCTCTACTAGAAGAATTCCTCATGTGCATTTATGCGTATTTAATCAGTTCCCGTAAAACAATCTTCTCTTTATCTTCCACTTGATGCGGTAGAAAATAGCGAACTAGCTTCGCTTCAAAGGGTTCTTTTCTTTGAAGTGTAGGGAATTTTTTGATTTGACAGGTCGCTGCTATTTTACTATTTATGAAATATTTTTGCAAATAAGGTCTCTTTTTCGAATATCAACTCCTCACCTAGTCAAAATTACTTCTGATGAAAACCCTCGAGAAGTCCCTCTTCTCCACGTTATCAGGCATATAAGTCTTGGTGACCGACATTGGCATAAAAGCTTCGGAAGTTTTCTGCAAACCCTCAACTATGAATTATTTATAGATACACACCCGTCCGTTTGAATGACAAAATTCACGTTTTCACATCACTGTCAAATGCTAATAACTGTAAAGGAGGGAATCAATTGGAATTAAATTGAGCTTGAGAATTCACTTTGAGACGTGTGTGAATTACGCTTACTGAATTCCGTTACCACAGCTTTCGTAGTTTGCGAGTCGCGACCACCGGACGTGGACAGAAAGGCACGCATGCATGTAAGCATGGACACATACATAACGCCGCTATAATGCAGCATTTTTAGGACAGCAAATGTCACATCTTCTATGAAGAGACGAAAGGAACACTGCTGCAATCTAGGAGGCAAAGAGTGCAGCGATAGCTTATCTTTGCTTATTCATGCCAATATGTTCCATTTCCTCGTGCTTAAAGTGTGAATTATCCAGGATGCCATGAACATCTCACAAATGCAACAAATTGTTTTGGTGAGAGTGCAGTTGTCATCATATTTGATGTAGGCTGATGATGCAAAATGTCGAAAGTGAATTCGTGCAAAAGTGTTTTTCCAATTTTTAGGGCTCACTGCAGTGGCACTTTCGATACCTGCTTATCGTTCGTGGTCAAATTCTCACGTTTCTGTAGATGCATCATGGGAGTCGATCGATTATGTAAGTGCTACTGAAGTTGTTGTCAAGTCAATTAAGGTAGATCTACTTTTTTAAGGTACTAGAATACTATCAGAAGTAATTCTCAGCGTAATGCAAGTGCACTTTACAGATAACTGCTTCGAAGACTCTTCTTATCACCTTTTCACTTGTAATGTAATGGAGCAGTGCAGTTTTTGTCAAGAAAAAACCAAATGTATCTTTTTTTCTGATACAAATTCATAATTTGCTCAGTTAGTGTACTACGATGATTTAACTGAAGCATATTTCTTTCAACTGTCAATCACTCTTAACTGTCAATCACTACCGCTTTCCTATTCACTGAGGTGAATTCTTCCGAGGAGAATACCACCAACAGTCACCGGATCTATTCGGACCTAAAGGAACTACTAATCAAAGCGCAGCATGATTATTAGAGAGCATATGCAGTGTTCATCTATATCTTTAACAACTCCTCGCAGTGCGGATATGTGAAAATCTGTTGCAGTTGCTATCTATCTTGCTTGATACGGTTCCATCATCTTCATACCCTTTGCGGAATCATTTCTTCATAACGGGTTTGATGTTCGCAGCTGTGGTATAAATACCACAATGCAATCCAGCCTTTGTTGTAGGTATCAATAAATGCATATATCTATGTAGAACACTTCAACTAGCATTTAATTATAGTAATGTCACATACACTTACGTATAGTAAAAACACATTAAACTCTCTGTGTATCCAAACTTGCATAAAACTCTGAAACAATTCATCTTAATCACTGTCGCCTTTAAGCACCAGAAGCTTGCACCAGCTTTTGCAGGTTTTGATAGGAATGTCGATTGTATTCATGCCAAACTTCAAGTATTCCGAGCTGTGGCTACAGCTGCACATCGATGCGCGAAACTTCCTCGTCCTCGAACAGAGCAAATTCTGGGCAGCAAGCATTGGACAATGGTTCCTTCAGAATATGGCTCACGCGACCATCTTTAGTGTCGTTGGAAAAATTTTGCTCTTTGGTGGCGTTGCGCGTTATGTTGGCTGCTTAGGAAGTCGAAGATACCATACTAGTGAAGCAAAACGCTGACGTCTTTTCGGCCCATAACATCATCGTTGGTAATATTCAAACATAACACTCCCATGCTGCGTTCGCAATATCGCTTTATGGTGTTTGCCAAATACAAATAATTTATTGTGTCATCCGTCGACGTAATCATAATGAAATATAAGCGGAAATTGCATTCAGCACTCATCAGACCACTGCCTATGTGCTTCATCCCTCACCTGTACTGTATTGGTTTCAATTATTTCTTATGTGCTTTGTGATGTTCGACATTACATGGAATTTATAAAGCTGTCTCCTGTTCAGCAGACTTCGTGATGATGACACTAAACTTTTCTAATATTTACGATAACTTTTTCTATTGTTTAAGATAACTATGTTGTAAACTAGTCAGCTTTCGCGAACTGCTGAGACCGTCGTCAAATCGAAGTCAGTTTCATTACTGGAGTCAAAGCCTATGTTGGCATCGACTCTGGGTCTAAATCTGGGCTTGAAACAGATCTGAAATGAGGAGACTCCGTTTTTTACCTCCAGTTTGAGTCAGAGTTACGGTAAATTGCTCCAGCCCGATGAGTTGGAATTAGTAATCTGAAGAAAATTCCAGGCCTTAGTGGAATCGCAGCGGAGTCACTCAACTCTACCAGACGCAGACAAAATTATTAGGCCAGCGGGGACAGAATCAAGACTTTCGTTGTCACTAGCTCCGCAAGATCTCCCCTCTCTTGCAAGTCATAGTGGATGCATTAAAAGACATGCCTTTGCTGAGTCCCCTCCATCGCCTCTCCCTCCCCCTTCCCCCCACCCCTCCCCAAGGAAAAAGAAAAGTATCCCGCAACAATTTTTGAAGCAAAGCACTTATCTGCCGAAAGTTTGAGCGGAAAAAAGTGCTGCAGAAAGCTAAAAAGTACCAACATTTAGTCACTTGCGTAAGAAACAATCCGTCTACGAAGCTACATGTGGCTAGGCGGATAGAGGAATGAATAATTTAAACATGCATTTGTTTAGTACTCGTTCCGATAGGCAGCCGACAAAGCAAACGCGAACCCAGCCAACAAAACTGTCTCAGATTCACTAAGTTTCGAACAAATAGTCCACTGGAAATAAATCCCAGCAAATGCTCGGTAAGCTTGGCTTATTTCGGGATGGAAGTAGGGGTATCAAACCTTGAAAAAATGAGAGTATGACAGCGGCTTATGATCTTGTTTCATTTTAGAAATGAATGAGACAGGTAGCTTGTGGTGAGTTCGGAAAAGCGGAATACACTTCTTGTGATAAAAAGATGAATGAGCGGGATGTAAGAAATAGTAAGCAGGAAAGCCGAAGGCTGGCACGCTCTGCGGTCTTCGCAGTCAACAATATCAGATCGACGAGCAGCATAAATATTGGAAAAAAGAACACTGCAAAGCCTGCTCATACATTTTCTAAGCGACTAGCTGTACGGTCAGCTGTATAAATCGTGAGCCAAAAAATTTGTTGCTCCGCATCCGAGCAGTTCAGCAACAACCTGTCTTAACGAATTCCACTGCACTTTAAATTCACAACGGCTATGATCAGTTGGAATGAGCTCATTCTTAGGAGGCCAATTAAAGAACGGCCATCACTATTGAACTGTTCCACAGTCGAGCTCTAGCCGTCCATTACTTCAATTAAAACTTCGATTTGAGCGTTCAAATGTTCGAATTCCATGTAAAAAGAACAACCTCCAAGTGATGAAGGGCGTCCTGACTCAGCATTGCACATATCGAGCTCCCTCAAAATTTTGCCCGAATGATCCTAGATAGAGGTTTAGCGGTTTCTAAACATTGCAAGTGTAGAATAAAGGTTTGATTGGTCGTGCTTTACGCATATTTTAATAATCCAAATCCTTTGGTAGGAACACAGAAACTGAAACTCGTTTTTTTGCGTTTATTGAAGCTGAAGAATTAAGTTTATTCAAAAATGAAGAAATTTTTACGCAAGGGAATCACCTCCAGTGCGCTATATTGCAACGCCTTTATAAACATCGTAGGATAAAATACAGACCGCCAAGAACAAAAAAACAGAGGATGAAACACAAACAAAATTGTGGAAAAGAGAGGAAAAGCAGGAAACATATCGCACTTGTCAACAAGGGGAATATCTCAAACGGCTACTGACGGTGATTCGAAAGGTTTTCAATTGTAAGTGGTGACAAATGCCTCAGGATCTTCGATGCAAATCGTGATGTTGTGGCCAAAAAACAGATATTATCTATATTCCTCCTGAGGTCAATCTGCTTTCGTTCCGAACCCAACCCTTCTAGTATAGTCGTTAGCAGGATTGATACTGAAGGAGTTCTCACATATAACACATTTTTGAATGTCCACCAATACATCGTTAGACCCGTTCATGTGTATAAAATTATGCAGGTGTGCATTATATCAGCATATATTCTTCTGAACCCTAGCAACTCGTTCTGAGAAAGCTTTTCTTTATATAGCAAAGTCAGCATTTGATCTGGCGGAACCTCTTCGGGAAACGCTGCGCTGCATACGATCATTCACTGAACCATAGTCCAATAGGGACAGAAAGGAATGAGGAGGGAAAATTCTAGGTAACTCTAGCAAGCATCTGTGGTCTTGGAAGCTGGTATGTCCATGGTCCCGAAAGCTCGGAAATGAAGCTGACGATCCCATAAGTCTGTAGACATCGGTCCATGGAAGGAGGATTTTTTCTGGACAAATACCGGAATTAATAACTTCTTTAAATCCGTCAAACTTTTTGTACAGTAAAGTCGATTGGAAATCACTTCAACCGTTCATTTAAGCTGCACACATTCAGTTGCTGACAGCTAAAGCCGCGTGAAGCCAGCCCAAGCCCATATGCTGCTCAGATCGTGTTGGTGGAGGTCACCTTAGGAATGAGCTCTCGGATTCCTGTATATGTGTAGTCAGCAATCATTTTTGGCATGAGTTCTTACTATCATAAAGCGGCGAACGCGGTACGTTATTAACAAAGAGCAGAACGAGGGCTGTCCCCAAAAGTGATCGTTACTGATTCGGAACAGCCCCTAATGGAATAGGACCTTCAGCAGATGATTTCGTGTCAAGAAAATTCTCTGAGAGCTCCTTTCTAGAATGTTCTGAATCCATGAGAATAATCATTTATAATTCTTCTAGTTTGGAGGAATACCTTAAACCTCCTTTTTTGGAGGAATATTTTGGAAAAGTGAGAGAGGAAATCGGCTGCTCCGTTAAAATCAACATATGCAATCTAAATCACCTCACCTTGATCTACAGCCGTTGCAGTTCAACGGTTCTGTATCGCTCGATCACCACTCAATGTTCGGAAACCGAACCGTTGAACGGCGATAGCTGCTATTTGACACTTGCGGATTATGCCTTGCAGTCTTAATAATTATAGCTTTTGGATTAGCTACTCGAAACATTTGTAGCACTACAATCCTTTGCTAAAATTTGCAAAAACCTTCGTAAAATTCAGAGATGCCTCTGATTTGCTTGACCTCTTTATACGAGATGCAATTCTGTACGTAAATATATATGAAGTTATATTGTGCAGTGAAGTATTGCAAGAGACAAATCACCTTTCAAAACGACAAGCATTAATCTAGACTAGATCGAGAGATCGCTGTTGTCTGCAAAAACATTTGGGAAATCACGAGGATCAAACGAAGCTTCGTTAGCAGGTTATCAAAGTTCATCAGGCGACGCGCATTCGAATGCGCTTCATAGGAAATGTCTGGAAGGCAGCATTCGTCAAATAAAGAAGACGTTGTCATCTGTGCGTTCACTGAGGCGAACTCTGAGCCAAATGAGCAATACACCGCCACTTGAAATTCAGATGTGTGCTCTAGCACCCCTCCCTCCTTTTAGTATGTTTTTAACAACAGCACACAGGAATCGAACAAATCCAACCACATAGTATCGATGTAAAAGTGGCTTTAACCTACGTTCGGAGGCAAATGTTAAACTGGATTATGTGAATATGAAAAGTGCGTAGAGACATCGTTTCTGATAAAAAGGGTAGAGGATGATTGCGTTTCATAAGATCCTCACTGAGCACTGCAACGAACAGCAGACCACACATGCGCACTATCGCTATCGATTCGGGATCTGCGAGACGACGGCTAGTCAACGGTAAGCGAACTCCTGCGTGCGTGGAAGCACTGGGGATTTTTTGAGTGAAAAAGTTGCATATACGCACTCCTATCTGTTGGCACCGCTGCTCGTTTGCCAACACACGGACATACAGATATATGCGCACGGACACACACATATGGACATACAGCCACACACACAGACATACGTACGCACCGACATACACAGACACACATAAGCAAGCACATACACAAATACATGCACGCACGCACACAGACAGACACACACACAAACGTACTCACACACATTCACGCACACACATACACGCAATCATAGACATGCGCATGCAAATAGAGACACAGACGTATACACACGGAACACAGACACACAGACACACACACACATACACACACGACGGAGTAAGAGAGAGAGCGGAAGAAAGAAAAAAGAATTTGGCCCGACTTAACTGCTTTGTATGTTCTCACTTTGTTTATGAACTAGCAGCGATGCTTGCATTGCAGCAACACTGTGAGAGTATGAAGTTGTTTGCGTTCCACTGTGGCTCTTTTCTCTGAAGCACTTGTACTGCTTCCTCTATCATCAGCGTACTTTGAAAGTGCGTTTAATGTGCGTTACTCAATTTCTTCACCTTGTGCACAATACATAGCTTCGACAATGTGCACAATTTATTGATAAAAATACCAATTTCTCGACGCTAAGAAATTTCTAAATCGATTAATGGAATAGAAGTATTAATAAAAACGAACTATATCTTGAAGGAAAACATTCCTTTTCGGGTTGAAAGCTGAAAGCATCAGATTATCACTTCACAAATATATCTGAACATTTTGAATTCGGTTTTTAAGACTCATCTCGTAGGTCATATCGTTTGTAAAATATGCGACTATAGAAGGGGAAAAGGCGAAAAGTTAGTCTTTCATGAGTAGAAACGAGCCTTATCTTCTACCTTCCGGTGAATTTTTTGAATTCGGCAGTTTTGACTGTCACATTCAAAGCCCATTGCTCTGCTTTGTCTGATCACAGGTGCTCATTTGTGATCAGACGAAATATAACAATATCATGTAAATAAAACTGAACGCTAAGGAAGCTGGCACTCGTTTACGTTTGCGTTCTCTTCAGAAATAATATTCTGAGTGTCTTCAAACCTTAGCGACAAAATATAATAGGTAGATGTCGATCAGGATGTTCCTGGAAAGATGAAAATTTTCATCCTAATTCTTGGCAGACGCCGCGTTAGAGACAAAAAATTTTGGCTTTTAAAAAAATTGAAGTGTTTGACTTCAATTTTACGTGCGAAGCTTGGAAAAGATTTGCGAACTCATGCATGGCTTGTAAAGCGGTAAGCAAGCCTGCTCTGGTCACAAGCAAAGTTGCGTTATGGCACTCGAATAATTTTTGTGGTATTTCACGTTTTTATGATAGTACCGTATAAAAAATTAAAACTTCTGCAATAATATCCCCATATATTATTGCTGTGAATGATTGAGTTTCATATGCTGAAATCATACCCAATCAAGAAGTGTTTGCGTAAGAGCTTTTGCAAAAAATTGTATGGAAAAAGTTTTGTGAGGGTGCTGAACGGCTTTAAATTGAGGTGTGTATTTGCATGTATTTGTTTGCGTGAGCCTTCTAAAGCAGACGGAAGTTGAAGTAGAGGACGGAAGGCATTTTAAAGAGCTGTAAGAAGGATCAATTTTCCGACGTGGCGGAGGGATTGATAAAAATGTTGTGAAATGTAAAATGCGCTGAATTCAATACGTGATTGCCAGCGCCAGCATTTTAAACATTTTGAGACGTTTGTTTTTTGCATGCTGTCAAATGAACAAAGGTTCATCATTGTTGAGAAGTAATCATTAGTTACCTGATATTCACGAAAGTCTAGGTGGTAATTCTTGCAGATACTTTCGCTCCTTTCATCCCAGACGTTTCAAGTGTGGCATATGTAGATAATCCGCACTGAGTTGCAACTCTTCTTCGGTCGAGTTTTTAAAATCAGTCAGTTAAATCATTTAAGTCAGCATTCTTGAATACTCGTGCGGATCTTTTGTATTGGCGTATTACATCAACTTCTTACGAGGAACTATTGAATTCAGCTGCTGGCAATTACCAAGGCTCTGGCGCCGTCACTCTTCATTTATTGCTCCTCCAACTTATAAATTTCTGATCTATTATGTTCGTTTTTTTTTTTGAGAGATAGAGATTTATGAGTTTTTGCCTCCATACTTTTCGCTCACTCTGTTGAAAAAGCAGCTCAGCTTCTTTGAGAGCTGTAAAAATGGATTTTTGGCAGCTGCCAGTGCATTGATTGGAACGATGAACGTATCTGTTTGAAAGTTTGCGTTTGTTTCTTAGAAACTCTGAACTGTTGCCAATTAACTTAAAATAATGATTTTCTCGAAGTGAAGGATGAATATGTAAAGTTGTCCAACACTGCCATTGTGCGTTGTGTAAAACTGGAAAGAAGACATCACAAAATTTTAGGGAAATGGGAAAATCACTTTTATTATTGTACTAACGCAAATAAATTTCTATTACACCCTTTTGGTAACCGTTTTCTTTTCCACAAAATGAGCGAAAGAACGGCGACAAAAGTTTCTTCCGCTTGAACGACCACAGTTAGTAAAATAAATTGACAAAGCGCATCCTGGAAGCACGATTGTATAGACTTTGTATCTACATCAGGATACTTTTCACTTGAATACTACATTGTTCGCGTATACGGGCGGCCCTTCCTATCTAATCATCGCATATGCGACCAAGAATTCGATGCAAAGAATCATCGTCGGCTTCACGCCAATAAAAACTGAAAACATTTTCTATACAAAGCAAAATATCGCTTCCCGCATAATGTCTTTCCGCAGTCGGAAACCACGTTTGTTGTTGCACTGCCGCGAGCAATATCCTGCTTGCCGAAAGTTGTTTAATTGCAGAGTGAGTCCACCGTTGCCCTGCACAGACGCACGTTTCGAACTTTGGATGCACTCTCAATCAACAGTGCATTGCTATCTGAGCGATGTAAATCAGTGAGCGCTTTCCGCATCTAATTTCTGATGTGCAAAGGTCGGCTGTATCTGCCATCAACAACGCCAACGAATTAAAGGGAGTGCATCGGACGCTAGTTGTGGAAATATGGAATTTCGATAGGACATATTTCGAACATATGAATATATTGTTTCGTTCATCGTCAATTTCTGCGGACGAATTCTTTTTCAGGTGCATTATGATATATGATTTCGTATGAGTCTTCTTGAAATACTTCCCTCAATCGATGTTTTGCCTCATCGCAATGCTCAGTAAAGCAGCAATTACATCGAATGAGCAGATATTGCTGAAACGAGAACGACCTTTGGAAGCAATGAGCACTGAAGCATTTAATACGAAACGATTAGCCGCATTCGAGTGCGCTTCTGAAAATTCACCTCATCGCTAGAAATATTTTCAGCTGCATAAAATGTGTTGAACACTGTCGCATTTGTTCTGCAGCTGCATTCTGTCAGCAAATCTTCCTTTATTCAAACAATTTAGTGAAAATAAGTGAAGTGGCGGATGTGTTGCGAAGAGGACAGATTAGTGACATCTGACGGAGAGTGTTGAAGGAGCGATTGAAAAAAAAAATTGCAGCAGGGCGTCTCAGCTAAAGAATTCTTCGTAAACATAAAACTTGCTTAGTAGATTGATCGTACGTTCCGTTTTGATTAGCGAAAGTATGGGAATAAGATCTGTACACAGCTATGTACTTTAGCTCAGAAACGCAGAAGGTAGATGTGAGATTGACTAAGGATCTGCGAGAGAGGATTGACTAAGAGAAAGAATTCCACACGTGTTCACTGCTGTTACAATGCTGACTTTTTGCAACATTTGTGTGGATAACCAAACCATTCTAAGCGATTGATTCCAACTGTTTCTGGCAAACGATCAGCTGTGCGCTGGATTTTGAAATACTACTTAGAAATGAATTATTGAGGCGAATATTTCTGAGAAACAACGGCAGAAAAATCTTTGTCGTACATGAAATTTCAAAGGAAAGAGAACGAGAAGGAGAGAGCGGAAGCAGTACAGTGAGAGAGGAATGTCGCTTGTTATAACTAAAGAACCCTAAAATCATACTACTACCCTGTGTGCTATGGCAGTAGCTAACATGCCACCAATTTAACAGATAACGATACACCGAGCATTAATTTTATTTGTAAAATCAATGGAAATTTAACGATGCATGAAAATCCACCTCGTTTTCACAATAACGTACCTTACTAAAACGTATTCAAATATTGTTCAAACTCTCGACCTTGATCAATTAAAATGCTCACTGTGCAATATATCAAATTCTCATAGGAAACTGAAATTGCAATGAATCGAGAAACAGCAGAAGAAGTCTTGAGATTACAAAATAAGGTGACGGCTCAACGAAAAGTGGGTGTCGTATATTGACACATGGTGAAGCATGTATCTCACCTCGTGACAACATCCAACATAAAAAAAAGATAAACGCTCGATTCACAGTAAACAAAATAGTGCTTGAAGATAAATTTCAAGAAGCGCGCTTTCATTCTCTTCCGTTAATTTACTTTTGCAAAGCGTATTCGCGCAGACCAGTTATTAAAGATTTGCATCTGTAAGTATATATGAGCGTCTCTGCATCTCAACCTGTTCAGTAGTCTTGAAGCTAGATCCGAAAGAACCGGAATTTACTGGGACCTCCCATGTATTCTAGCAAATTGCCCCATCACATTCAAAGGTAAACAAGCTAACTTAGAAACTTGCATACATATTGCAACCTGTCCGCTTGTGATTTGCGCTGCTCGGACAACAGAAAATTTTCGAGGACATTTGTTCTTACGGCACTGTCAATTGTAATATGAGTGCATTATCGTTCACATCCTATTATTTGCTAGCAATTCCTAAAAGTGGCTAGTCCGTGAAGCAGGATCACAAAAACGCATATCGCGCCAACACTTTTACAATCGAGTAAGCGTGCAGTACAAAACTGCCCTCAGATTTATCCTGAAAGTGTCACACCATATTCTACATAATGCCGCAGCTGAAAATCACCTATAGAGTGCTTTACAGCCAAAGATCCCGTTAATATTGGATTGGATGGTGACAGACTGTAAAACTGTAAAAACGTGGTTTCTTTTCAAGCACGGTTTGAACAGAATGAAAATCATGAACTCCAAATGATCATACAGCGGAACGTGAACATTGAAAAAGCAAGTCAGTTAAAGAAAAATGGCGAAGAGCAATCATCAGCTTCTTCGAAAATGAGCGAGAGAAAGTTAACGGAACTATTGGTCTGTAAACATTTTAAGATGATTGCAGTGCCTCTATGTTTCATACTTCTATCTGCAAGTCTTTAAGGGTTAGGGTTATTTATTTTAGGGTCATCGTTCGTTTTTCAGAAGTGATTTGACCTCGAAGGGAGCATGAAAGAGCAGTTTTCATCGTTTTATCTCGGAAGGATGATCTTGAAAAACCATCTTAGAAGAACGCGTCCTTGTTTATTTGAAAGTATGGAAGTACGTCATCAAGTTGAATAGAAGACCTTCTGAAATACGGGACCACCAACATCGTTGAGATTTTGAAAGTTTGGGTATATCATTGGAGACAAGACCCATTCCTTCAGACGCAGGGAAAATGGGAGACTATTTTGAACGAAAAACCTTTTAAGATCGCTATTTGAAAGTGCTCTTCACATCAATTGGATGCCAGTGAACATTGTGGGCAGTCGAAAAATATTTCTTGAACAACTGCTCATGGATTGCCTGCCTTGCACTGGATCCTGCTGAATTTCATCATTGGTGTTCACTTCGTGGGACACACATCAACTTCAAATAACGTCATAAGCAGAATCGAGCTAGGTTAATCCCAACACCACTGTTTAACTGCATCCGTGGAAAGTCGCCGTTTCTGAGCCACAGAGGTCTCAAGGTGCCTTTTCTCCTAAACGTTATTGAGTGGCTTCTTAATAGCACATGCGACATAGCTCATCTCCAATGTAGTCAAGTTGGGCTGCGAACCCAAAGCCCATGAAGCTAGAGGATTCTCGAGCCAGCTCCATGTACGTGAAGTGGGCTTCGTCATATATCGGAGAGCCTAATAGCCGAACAAGCTTACGAAATGTAGATATTTTCTCTTAGGTTAACCGAGGCCCACTTCTTATGCGAGCCGAAAGTATACTCGACGTTTCTAGTGCCTACTGCTTCTAAATAATTTGAGTCCAGATCCGGAGTATGGGGCGTCTCAGAAGCTTCGAACAATAAGGTTTTGCTGCCGAGATTGCGGCTCCCGTCGGTCGTGGGCCTTCAGCCCAACGTTGCTTCAAGCAAACAAGTAACGTAGGAACAAAGACACAGCTTTATCAGAGAGTTTTTCAGAATCATGTTACAATCATGCAAAGCAATGTACTGCTTCAACCCATGAAATGTTTGATTGCTCCAATAAATCGAGATTTGCAAGCTTGAAACGCATCTTACTTCGCACGCAGTCTCTTCTGCTATATGTTGGTCGGTACATGTCGCCATCTGGCTGAGCACCTCTTAATTATTCAGACCAAAAGATCCGAAATAGTGGTCGCCACATTCATTATCGGTGCTGACAACTGCAAGACCAAATGATTTTTACCTTCATAACAGTCAAGGAAACTCAATGCATCTATGAATACATTGCCAACCCTAACTTAAGTCAAGGAAGCATGCGGGTCTTCTACGTTAGTTGTCATTCTCTTTTGATGCAAATTAGATTTTTGAAGCAATAATGTCTTTGCATTGTCAACTGTCAATCTCTGTAAAATATTGCTGCCTGTCGTTGGTAGGCGTTAAAGTGAAGAAGTGGCTTCATTGAAAATATGCAAACGACTGATGAAATGCGTCGAGTGATCTGGCAACTTATGTGTTTTTCTTAAGCGTTCCTTCTACTCTGAATGTATATGAATTACTCGAATATCCATTCAGAAATGGAAAACAACATAAGCATTTTTTACTGGGACATAAAAGTGAAATTATCAAAAAGTTAACGAATCGAGAGAATTTTAAGGCAGTAGAGGACCACAAGCTTCAGATTACTTGCTGATTCCGTTGTTTCACACTGCTGGATCAAAGAGTTGAAGTTGTTGGACGGAAGCGCAGGGATACAAATGTATTCTCAAGCATTAGAAAGTAGCCTCAGTTATAACAATCTAAACGGCGTCTGCTTATCAGCAAGCTATGCTGAGAGGCATTTTGGGCTCAAGTGTTATTTATCTCACAAATTGCCTTCATATTATTTGGCTAATGCAACTGCACAGAGACAGAACGAACTCGTATTTTCGCTGAAATGAGTTAAAATAGCTCGCAAAGTCGGAACAGATAAAAAGTATTCTCATGTAAATGTTTCATAAGATATTTTGACTAGTTGAGCTTTGCATCTTTTCACACATAATTGCATTTCTCATTGATTTTTGCACTGTAAGTTTTGTATATTTTCCACTAATCTTCAGCAACAAGCTAATGGAAGAAATATCGTCTAGCTTTCTCTACTGTGGTTTCATCGAAATTCTACGGGAATGGCCGCAGTTACATTTATCCCGTGGAACTAGGCGAAGCAATTATCTTTTATTGAAGGAAAACTTTGTGTTTCCACTAACTACAAATTTAATGAAATCCTCAAGCTTACTGATATTCTTCCTCATTAGGAGAATTAAGGGCAAAATGATTGTGTGGTGGGAAAGCAGGCAATAAATAATTTCGCCGTACATTAAGTAATACACCAAAATTTCGAAGGCGTTTAGCGTGCACATATTTTCAAACGGCCCAGAATAGACTCATGACTGTGAACGCAATCTGAGGAAAAAGTTCGCAGTAATGAGTCGCTTTACAGTTTCTTGAGAGGATTGTTTCGCCTAAGTGTATTTTTTAAGCAGGAGACAACGTGAAAGCAGCGCACTGATTTTAATTACACCATCGCTAAACTTTTATCCATTGGAAAAGCGATCTGGGAGCATTGTAGCGCGTTTCTGAATGAGGGGGAGATTGTCGACAGCTATTCTTAGCTACTGCCCTGGGCGAACGCCACCACTATCTGTACCCTTTATCTTTGCTGGCATTGCTTGCCGATCGCTATGAGATAAGTCAGTCGTTGGGGATGCCTGCGGGTGTAAAGTGAGTTTACCGGCGCTCGCTGAGTGTTGCTAGCATGCGGAGCTTAAACCAGGCTCACTCTTCTTTCATCCTCATCGCCGCTTCTTCTCGACTCTTTAACATAACGGCTTACGTTCAACCTAAACTTCATTTTCCTGCCACCCACCGCATTTCGCATGAGCGCAATTTGCTCTTATAAATGCAATTCTCTCACGCTACTCCACATTTCATCATTTTCTCATCAGCAAGCACTTCTTTGCATTGTCATACTATCGTAGTATTTGTATGTTTGAGAAAGAGGACAATCAGCTGTTTTCATTGTAGATTGCAGCAGTTAAAGTCATCCTTCTGATTTCTCTCTTCCTGACTGTGAAATTGTTTAAGGAAGTGACTAATGGTTTTGCTTTGCATATTAGCTCTGTAGATAAACCTGAAGTGCTTCGTTAAGTGAACTTAAAGGGTATCACCTTTACTGAGTAGGGGTTTCATATTCGCAAGCCTTTCAGAGTTTCAATGCTTCACTTTTGGCAAAATTCTGCGAAGCACCAAGCGAACGTTGATCCACAAGAAAAGACAGATCATTTTAGATAGACCAGTTGTTACTTCACAAACCGGTGTATTTTCATTGCAGCAAATGCCTAGTAGGTGTGTTTGTTTGTTTGTTCGTATTTTGTTCGTATACACATCTGTCTGTCTGTAGGTATGCGTTTGTATAGGTGTTCGTGTTGTGTATTGTTGCAATTATTTTGGACCCTATTTGTGGAATTTTCATTCGAAATTGAACATTTTCGCTGTTGTGTGTCCAGTAAGATACGTTATCATTTGTGGATATCAGTTTCCGTCTGCTTACCAACGCTCATTTCGCTATTTGCGTGCAGCAGTTAAAGTACAGTGTGAGCGGAATTTATATTCGTTTATTAGGTGACATGCTAACCTTTAAAACCAATTTTATATGCTTAAACAACGATTGAGCATCTATTCACTTCTTTTTGATGTGTCAGAACAGGCGAAAAAAACATTCATCTTATAGAGTGATTTTTTTTTTTGTGCGACGATCGAGGCGTTATTTTATGCGGCATTTGACCACTTCTTTTCCGATTTGAGGGAATTCCACGTGAAATGAATATCTGAATCGGATAACATTGCTATCAAATAAAGGGGCAATTGACGGAGAAGCAGTCAGCCGCATCTTTGAAACAATGAGCGCTGCGGGAGAATTCTTTTCACTTGAGTTTCGTACTGGAATAAAACTGCCCCCTTTACTACCAACTCTGTCCCATGAATTTTCCATTCCTGTCTTTTTCTTCTTTTTCGTTTTTCGCAGCGTGCTTTCTCAGTTGACTATAGCTAAAAAGAGAATGCGCTTAAGATTTCGGTAAGCAAGCTACCTTTTAAGCCATCATGCTATCAGGAAGAAGTATTTGAATTAGGTGACTTTTTAAAACCTCCAAATGCGCTGGCGTGGTAAATGTGACCTGTTTCTGATGAGCATATTACGAACAACAGAGTGCGCCGTTTTTGCTCTAGGTCTATTGCACGAACTTGGCTGCTTTGCATCCGGGAGCTGTGCTCTTGTAGAAAGGAGTGGGCAGCTGACTCTTAGATGCGGCTTTTAAAGTTTTTTTTT
>JAARMF010000906.1:38653-50304 GCA_022844705.1 Toxascaris leonina | reverse complement strand
GGGGGGAAGACTCATAATGATTCGCGAATTTCGGAATGATATTTGCTTGAAGATCGGTAGAAGCATGCGAACGACTAAATATTATATTTCGTGGATATCACAGTCTCGGTTCCTTTCTAAATTGTAAACATTTTCGATTGTGATGACAAGGGTATCTTAAATTATTATCGAAAAGCAACAAGCACTCTCCTTTCTATCCCCCCCCTCCCCCCCATCTCCCACCTCCCACCAATCTCTTTCCTCTTCCCATCTTTCCGGCATCAGAATCAGACAAGTGAGATGTTTTTTTTTTTCCAACCGCGTTGAAGCTTCTAGATTGTCCTTGTATAAAAAGGAAGTGCACTAGTTAGCTTATTTCCGAATAGCAATTGATCGAGCATCAAAGTTCAAATGCTCTCTTGCTAGCATCTCTTCATACCATACTCATTACCGTAGTAAAGAAGGTATGCAGCCGTAGAAAAACTAACATCACGTGATTTTCATGCAATTTGACGAAACTGAAATCGACTTGACGAAGCCCGCCAAACAACATTTCACGTCAGCAGTTATTTACAAGTGAGGAATACCTCACATCGTTCCTTCTCAAATTTGTCTCTGATGAATTATTCGTTTCCTTTCATCACTTTCCCTACGTCTATCACTAAATCATTCCAACTCTATGCAATTGCAATCTGCATAGTTAAAAGTTTTCGGATTTTTCATACATTCAAAAAGTTTGAGTGAGCCTGAAATCTGTAATATTCGACAGTGATATTTCAAGAAATATTTTGGGATACTTTTTAAGAAAGTTTTTTCCTATTTTGAGAGACTCATTTAAGGCCGATGATACTTTAAGTGAGAATCAACAAGATTCCTTACGTCATATTGCTAATATTTTCAAATCGTTCTTCTTTAAAAATTTCATTTATTTCTCAATTGTCGATATATTTAAACTCAAAACTTTAAGTGAAAAGTTCGATGGAATTTCTGAGTTGGAATATTATCGCTAAGAACTTCGAAGCAAGGTCAACTGATTGGCCAACACTGGGCGCATTACTATGTGCGCAGTTGTTGTGTGGAAATGAAATTCAATATGCAGTCGGCAGTCACTTTGATGTAGGAGTCGGCATGCGAGACGCTTGCGACATGGCTGCCTTCACGCTCCTCATCCTCATCCTTCTATCCTCTTCGGCAAATCCTTTCCTCTCCCATATCAGGTCACAACTTGATAAGGCTAATTCACCTTGTCCAAGGTTTGCCTCAATTTTCCACTTATATATGACAGGCATTTTTTATTGAGGAGGGATTGGAGAGTACACGAAAGAGATATTGAGAGGGATAAATGTATATTGCAGCATTTATGATTAACGAAGATTTTGGTATTTCCTAAGAAATTTTTGATTACCTACAAATTCAGATAACCATAAAATTTAGCAGTCGCTATCCGCCAATGAATCTCACTAATCACCTAGAAGGATTAAATATTGTTGCCTTTCAAGTTCTGAGTTTGAGGTCATGCTACAAGTTCTTGTACTTGATGTTCTTCCTAAGAACTCGAGTCCACTAAATCAATGAACGTCGATATCTTGCGTCGATAAATTCTTTACAATACTGATGATTATTGAATATCTTCGCTTAATGATTGGCTTCTCAATCAATCACAACCGCTCGGAATAGAAATAGTGATACTCGATCACTTAACGATAATTATTCATGATCGTTTTGCGGAAATTTAGCGAAAAATTTGAGTCTTTAATATGGGATCTTCGATGTGCAAATTCGTTATCATTCCACTCGAATATTTCACTACTCTCCATCATCTTCCATAACGATGATGTGACTATGCAAACATATGCACTATATAACTATGAATTTGTCATCTCATTCCCTCTATTAATATGGATCGAATTTAATTATTTCTGATATTCGTTGCTATAATAAATAAATGCAATTGATATTTGAGATTTATTAGCATTTATATATTTTATTAATATATTTCGGCCACTCAATTTCATAGAATTTTGTTGTCTATTTCGCCTCAGTATGATTTCGATCGTAAGAGTTGAGTCCATAATCGCTTTGATTGTCATTCATCGTTCTGATAGTAAAGCATTCTTGACGTCTTTAAATCACATATATATAGTTGTGAACATAGCACAAATATTTCAGTAGGTTAGCAATCGAATCGAACTCAAATCGGATTCGACGCCGAACAACTGGCGATCCGAATCGTTTCGCGATCTATGTTAATGGATCGATCGGTCTTCGTTTAGGAGAGTCGGCATGGAAACGATTTGCAAGTCGTATTCGATCTGAACTCTCAATCGAGATGTGGTTACAGATTGAGGGTGGTCAACCGGATTCAGCCACTATTCTTGGTGCTATATTTTCACTATCTATGCAGCTTAAAAATAATTACTGTATTAAATATCGTAATTTAGTAGTTATCTTCTGTGGTCTATTTTCTGTGGTCAACCATATTTCTAGCTGTATACATCTATATCAATAGTATTCAAATAATTACCCTCTGAGCATTTAAATTCTTTCCCGTTTATATGATTTTATTTTTGCTTGTTACACTCTGTTAGTGGTAATGAACATTACATTCACTTTAGCGACGCTTCACAATTGTGAGGAAAAAACCGATTGTTTAAGTTTTTAATGGGTGAAAAAATGGGAGTGAAAAATCTTCGCCATGAGGTTTCCTGAAGTTCGGTTGATTCGAAGTATTAGTGCAATTATATGATATATTAATGCTCAGGCTTAAAATACATGCTCAAGTTTGGAAACGGATGAAAAATGAAAATTACCCTTGCACCGTATGATGATTTCTTTAAAGGCGGCAGAAGCGAGGAGAGAAAGAAAAGAGGAACAATTATTGAAATCATTTCCTCTATCATATAAGGGCTTCTTCAGTATTTAATATTGAAAGGAGTTGAGCTTCATGAATGTTGAGCAGTTCTTTGGAGACATTTGAAATTGTCACTATGGAATAGAAAATGTAGGTATTTTTATATGCAATTAACAAATAAAAATGCGATAAATTTGATGGAAAAGAACTCGTTTAAATATGGAAATTTTCTGAAATAACGAGTGGGATATTATTATTTTCTGAGAGAATAATAGGAGAGAATAGAGAGATTTCTTAAAGGAAATCTACAAAATGATAGGATAAGCGCTATTGCAGCGTTGGGTGATATCTGCGGTAAGAATGCAGGTGCAAGTGTACGACTTGCCGTTGAAGCTGAAGCTGGAGGAGAGCATAAAGCACGTATCGTCGCTCAGCTTGCCACACAAATGGCTAACGAGCCTACTACACTTAAGTTTGTCAAAATAGCTTATCAACATTTTTATTATTGCATAAAGTCCAGACAATTTAGTGATAAAATCTGTTAACGAGATAAAATTCTTTGTGCTCTACTGTTTTGCGTTGGCGAAATTAAATTTCGGCCAAATAGGCCAAATAAAAGCAAAAAAACCTCATTGGCCAAATTTTATGAGCGCACACAGCAGTGCAGAATTATAGAGAACAACAATTTTTGCAGGAGAAAGATTTTTTTAAATCAATAATGTCATCCGTAGGTTCACACATGTTTAGTGGGTTTATAGGTGATCCATGCAAATACGATATAGGTGTATAGGTGAATATTATGGATGGATCAGTGCATTTGTAGGGAGTGAAAAAATGTGGAATCGAAGAAAATTCAACCATATGCCAATAAAAATGATTTTTCGTTCTCCGTAATCATCAAGGTATGCCAGGTAAAATCGAGGTAAGTAGATGTGCTCTAGGGTACGATATCATTATTTCCCCTTTACCAATTATCAGTTTTTATTTTATGCCAACGAATTCAATACAATCAACATGAATTGTATATGCAGATTTCTTATGGATTGACAAAAATATAGTTTGAGAGGTAATGCGCCATACTTAATTCATAATCCATGAAATGTTTATCAAATAAGAAGCTGACTATCAAAAATAAAAATAAAATAAATCGAAGAATATGAATAATAAACAAATTTTTATCGTAAAATTTTTAAAGAACTCAAATGTCCAAAAAAATTTCCCGCATTATTTAATTGTCGAAGAGGTGTTGATGACAAACATATTTGCAATAACTCATTCAGGAGTGAGCTATCATGGTCAGCGGATGAATGGCTTCGAGTCTCTATCGCCTATAGTGGACATGAGTTCTTTCTCTATATCAATGGAGCACGTGTAGCTAAATCACGCAAGCAGGCAACTTTTGTTTTTGAAAGAAATAATGCGTATACAAATATATTCGTTTAAGTCATTCAAAAATTGTGAAATGGCAAGATTTCTGCTCAGTTTTCATTATCGGCTGAGTAAATGAGATGGACCTAATCAAGAACTTAATAACACGAAAGGATTTAAATTTATGAAGCATTTATCAGCGACAATAACAAGAGGCTGTTTCATTTGTTTCGATTGATATAATACTGATAACGCACATTTATCTATTATCATTTATCACTTCACTCACGATGTCTCTTAACCGAACTTGATGATTGCTGGCGATGTGACTGCCTTTCAGCTGCTTTTCATTCTCAAAGATCACGGTATTGATGGAAAAGGAAAGGTCATTTTGACCTACTCAGAGAAGGAATAGATTAGATTGGAAAACAAATTATTTTTTATTCGGAGAAATTTAGAGAAAAATCAGATAATATAGAACAATAATTTCTAGTATTATCCTCGAAACCTCTCATTTAAAACAATAGCTATTATGCGTGTTTTTATTAATATTTTCATAGTATCCTATCAAACATTTATTCCATTCCTTTTGAGTATTTAATTACATGAACACAGTCAGGTGCAATCTATTCATTTGTGCGAAGTGCATGTAAACGACTTTTCATTGCAACCGATGGTCGCCATTATGGTCATCAAGAATTCGTCGGTTTTCGTGGCTCAATAGGCAGTATTCGAATTTCCGATCATTACCTCAAACACTCAGAGATTGTTCTTGAAAGATGGCCGTATACTATTTTCGAAGATCGTTTTGCAACACTTCATCAATGGAGAACTGTTGGTAATGTCGACTTTTGAAGTACCATATCATAAATACTATTCGCTAAATAATTATATATATATATATATATATATATATATATATATATATTAGCAAGTATTCGAAGAATGCTGAATCAAGTTTGGCCGCTGATAATATCATAAAATTTCTTGAAATTCGTTTAGTTCTATTTCAGGAAAAAAAGGCCCATTCAAGCGTCCAAAATCCAAAGACAACATCTATTATACTTGAACCACTTCGCTCTATTCTTGAGACATTTTGCTAAAATAAAGAAACAGTCTCGTTCTTTATTCGAACCACTTGAAGGATTTCATTCATTTTTTTCTCTTCGTTGACAAATCCAGAATAATCGAATTAATTCTTTTGGTGTATCTAGCGGGTATCTCTCAAAAGTGATGCAAATTGAAAGAATTTAACAAAATCGAAACGAAACTCTTTGTAGATATGCTGAAATTGTACACTAAATGGATAATAGCAAATTAACTGAATATGGAAATTCTTAAAATTATAACGCAAAAAAGTGGAAACACTTTGCAATAAAAACTTCCTTAATATGAAAAAACTAACCACAATTGCAATAAAGCTGATATTTATTCATTTGAATCAAAAACTCGACGTAAAATTTTAGCAGTAGAATCTGTAAAAAAGAGGTTTTTTTCACAAGGATATGTGTGCTATATATCAAATAGCATACTCAGCGGTTACGGTAATAGCAGCGGCTCGTTTGAAAAAAATTGTCTTCAGTTGTTTTCTAAAGCGAATGTTTGCTTATGGTAGCCACAATATTTTAGGCTATTAAGAGAATATTTGAATATTTTGTATTTAGGAATCGATGAGGGTCTTCAACATCTAAAAATCGATAACGATGATGATCCATTAGATGTTGAAATTCCGGCATGTGGTCAAACGATTTGCGATAATCCACGAATTATTCTCAACTATCAAAAATATTTACATATGCGATCACTTAAGGTGTTACGTTATCGTATTATTGTCATCACAAATGATGATGGAAGGTGTGTATTGAGGAAATTTTTTGATTAGAATACGAAAGAGCTTCTATTAGAGAGCAATCGTTTAATTGCTAAGCGATTGCATTGACATGACGAAACAATCGGTTCCCATCGCTTTTTTGCCCATCTCTAGCATTTTCCCAAATACGCTAACACAGAAAGAAACCATTGCTTAGATGCGACAAATCGAAGAAAAAAAACGACCTTCATTCATCCTATCACAACGGCAAAGTAGCAACAATTTCCTCTTAGATTCTATATTTCCCACTGATGTAAATGCTCAGTAAAGTATCCTTTAAGTAATGGAAATGCTCAAAAGCTCCATTCGCTCGTAACTAGAAAACATCGAAATGTTGACTCGTTTTCATGTAATTTATTTTGAGAGTACCTCCTAAAGGTTGTTGATTTTTATCCCCATCTTGCTTGAGGCACATAAGTAACCTATCGCACATTTCTAGTGAACTATTAGACTAACTGGTGATTAATTAGCCGCAAAATTTACTCGATGAGCGCAAATGGTTTTTAGCGATCCGATTGTTACTAATGAGCAAATCGACGCACAGCATGCCGCATTGATGTCTGCATTTGCACCACATAATATCAGGTTGAATTTCAGTCATTTTTATTATAAATACTTCAGAAATGTGTTGAACAATGAGAGAAATATTTTCTGAAATGTTGGATTGGTATGGTTTATACATGTGTTTCAAAGCAAACAGTTCTCTTCGATGAGAAGGAGGTCTGATATTGAACCAATTCTCCATCAGTAACATATCACAAAACATAAACACTTTCTTTTCAAGTTCAGACACCAAAGCAAAGATAGAGGAGGAATTAGACGAGCTGGAAGCATTTGAAATATTGAATAAAACGCACTGGGAAGCTTTTTTTCTTAGCAATAAGCATCTAAATACGAGAGTCCGTCCCTTGAAAAGTTGATGCTAAAAAGGGGTCGAAACACATCCACGGTGTTCATTGAACTGAACTAACCTGAATCTACTATACTCATCTGAACAGGTCAAGGAACGTCTGACTAGCTATTAAATACAATCCAATACAAGCACAGACACAGGCACAGACACATACAGACACACACAGACTCGAATCTCATCAGGCATACGTGGAGGGATAAATGAAGTTGACTGAAACACTGATGCAGTTTTGAATGTTGTATTTGAATATCGCTCTTAGCATGTCCCTATAAAATACTTTAAATTTCCAATAGGGGGCTACGCACTTTAAAGGCTGTTATAACGTTTGACCTTTGACCTATAAAACTGTTGATTACCTCCATGCAAATTACCATGTACGGGAAACAAATTTATTATTCTTCACCGCCTCAGCTGTCTACTGCTCCCACCTTTGACCATCTATATAATGTGCGACCCTTTCCGCAGCAATTGCTTCTTTTTAGCAGATGTACAACGAATGGAGGTTAAGGTTTCAACCGAATAAATTTCTAATCGTTTAGGACAAGCGCTCAAAACAAATAAATAAGTGGGCGAGATTGGCATGATATGTGCTTCTGCAATTTTGCTCATTAGACCAGCCGGTTTCATAAATTACCATCAAATAGAAAAAATCTTCGCAATAAAACATTTACGTCTATGCTGATCCTAGCACTCAGATAAATCTTCCAGAGACGATTCACCTTTTACTAATCAATCTAACAATCCAATCAGTATTAAATCTATGCAAACTTGTAGACTCTTAATTCGCCATAATTTTTCCTAAGGTGATCGATGAGTCTAGCTGCTATGCATTAGATCCACAAAATTCTATAGCTTTAACTTCAACAGCCTGCTAATTGAAACTTCTGCAGTTGAATCTCATAAACTTTCTTTATAACCCATCTATTTCCCCTTAAAAAGTGGATTTGAACTTTACTCCACCATGCTGATAGTGAGTAAAACACCTCCGTACGACGGAGAGAAAGAGTTCAGTTTGAGCCCACTTACGATCAACCTCACAGTGAACAAATAGGATTAACAGATCGACAAATACGCAAAAGCACACAACACTAGAACGTCACCTTAATGCTTTCTGTGAATGCAACTTTGCAATTATATATATATATATATATATATATATATATATATATGCAAATGCAATCTCTATAAATGCAATATTACAAATGAGACACTAAAAACATATTGGTAATATTTCAGTTGGAAACGTGAAGTAATTGAAATAAGAAATTCATCATTACGTCGTAAAACGATTGTATTTGGATGTCGATCATCACTAATCGGCAATAATCGATGTGATATTGAATGCCGACATCCAATAACGGGTGATGATGGTGGCGATTGCAAACAAAATGTTAATAATTTTATTCATGCAATCAATAGATATTTACAAATATAACACATTGCAAAATTTACATATGAAAAATACGAATGAATTTTGCAATATGATTAATTGCAATATCCATTTCAATGAAACTATTCGAATTTGTTGTTTCACTTTCTTATGTGAATAGTATCTAATGTGAGCATAGCAATGTTAAGCATGCTTGCAATTTACTCATATATACAACTGCAATCGTTAGTAGGCTCACAACTCTAAGTTGCAATGGGAAAGAAACTCCTTCGTAATCAATATCTAGAATTTTTATTTACCTTTATTATTTTTCGTTTTTTTTCACTTGTAATTTTACATCGGTTTCCTAAAAGAATATATGTTTATTTAGTTTACTTTTATTTCACATCCAATTACAATTCTAACGTCGAAGAGTTCTTGTTATCTCCTAATGAAGTCTTCTAAATCAATGGCCCATCATTGATGCTCATATACGATCGGTTTATCTTCGTTGATGAGGCTATCTTGTTAGCGATATAAATGGTGTTGACATTTCCTAATCACCCCACCACCACTTAATTTCCCAATGAATCTGAATGTGTACACTAGCGATTAACATATACTAGCCTTTAAATATGATTCTTTTGCTCAAATATGATTCATTCGGATCAAAAGTGCGAATTCACTGAAATGAACGCTATTTTGTGCTTGAAGAATTAAATGCCTTATGGAAGGAGATTATCGAGGGACAGAGTCATAGTGGAGTTAGGGTTATTTTTTCTGAAATTGAAAGAAAGGAGATTTGAGGTAAGACGAAGGGGGTGGGGGGGGGGAGGGTGGGGAGAGGGGAGGAGGAGAGAGGAAAGAGAGAATTTATCATTTGAACTATCTAATTCAATCTCTTTTAGAAGATGTCATGATTTCGTATATTTCTTGATGCCTTCTTAATATAATAATGAAACCGAATTATGCATTGTGTCAAAAATTCTCTCCGAAAATAGAGATCTTTGGAACAATATCCGAACAGTATCATTAAATTTGCTGCTTTACTCTTATTGAGGCTATATATGCTCATTCTTTTCCTCTGCTTTTTCTCTCTCAACTATACTTCATTGGGAATCACATTCCCATAATCTGCTCATATCTTTACCACTTATATATTTATCAGTTGAAAATTTCTCCTCAGTCCTATTTAACATGCCACAATCATGTAAACAGCATATTCATATAGTCTCTATCGTTCTCTCCCCCCCTCTTTCCCCCTCTCTCCCCCTCTTTCTCCCTCTGTCTCTACCTATATATATATATATATATATATATATATATATATATATATATATATATATATATATATATAACTGAGTGTAAATGAAGAGTGAATGTGCGAAACAAATGGCAAGCAATAAGAGATGCGATGTGGAATGCAATACTCGAGAATACAACTGGGACAACGGTGAATGTTGTGGTGAACATGATCCCGATGATAATCGATACTGTATCGATCCTAATTCACCTTACAGGTTCGCTCTATCTACCTTTGTCGTTGCAGTGATTCAATCATCCGATTAGAAACTTAATTCTTTTACTTGATAATTTACCAATTGGGGAAATTTTGCAACCATTCAAGGATTCAGCCAATCAAGAAAAATTTCGACCGTTGGAGGAGGGTGAAGGGGTGGATAGTGGCGGAGGGGAAGAGGGAGTTTGTCGACAGAACGTTTCAGCCGCGATGGAGGATAGAGGTAGTGGAGAGAGAAGGTAGAATATTTAAAGACATTACAGCTTCATATCTGCTGCTCAAACATGAAACAATAACGTCAAGAAAGTGCTAGTCATCGGCCAAGATCGTATTTGATGAAGTTACTCAATTTATTAGCTAAAACAATCAGAACAAGAAAGCGATAAAAGCCCTAATCAATATCAAACATCACAGTTGCAGTAAATCTTTGGAAAACATTTTCTTATGAATCCTTCACAATTGGAAAAGATTTCTGTATTGATAATTCATTGATATTATGGTTTTTATTAATATTACAGACGCTATATAAATGTCGACGAATATAAGGAATTAATCGCATTGAACAATGAAAATTCTCTAAATGTTCAACTCGCCGATTGGAATGCTATCGACTTGATTGGATTATCAACATTCCCATGGGAGAAGGAGATTTATAGTAATCAAGGTGGTATATTATTACGACCTGATCGTTTCGGTTCACAAAGTCAAATCAATAATCTCATTCATGAGGTTGGCCATGTACTTGGACTATGGCATGTGCATCATGGTGTTAGTGAAGTATCATGCGGTGATCCATGTCAGGAAACGATACCTTCAATGATTACCGGTATGTGATCACTTAAATTAAAGTATAGCTTTTCTTTTGTGTTAAGGTTGCAATATATTGAAAGCATAGTAACTAATTATAGTACGAATTAGAGTGAGTGGTCAATTGTTGCGAGATCAGTGTGCCAAATCATTATCTCATCAACGACCAGCTTATCACTTCCATTATGAAAGCACCCCTGATAACGAATCCTTATCACTTCATTCGAATGTTCGTTGACACAACCTTCTGTATTATTGCAGGTTCTATACCATTTTATCCTATGTAGATATGAGATCCGCAGCTATATATCATATTAAGAAATAAGCAAAAAAGCCTTTGCTGAACGCTATTTTTTTGAGGAATTTGAACTCCGTCTTCACTTTCGTAAGTTGTTAGAAGTTACTTCTCCTGGAAAATATTTAAGAAATAAGCATGATGAATATTGCAGGTGATCTTGTTAACGATACAAATCCAACCACAAAAAATACACATTGCTCAGATCCAAGTGATACAAGCCCATGTGATAATCGTCGTTTTATGAATACACCTTATCGAAATTTTATGAGTTATGCAGGTAATAATATTTCAAATTCGAATTAACAATTCGTTATTTATTTATGTAATTCATATAATATCGTTTCTTCTAAATTATAGCACCATTTGCGCTAAAAAAAATATTCGGAACATTCATAGTAAAGGCAAAAAAAAAACTTCCTTAAAGCCACAGAATTTAAAGAAACAACACCATCACCACAATACGTGATTAGTCGCCAACGAAATTTTCGAGTTATATGCTCAATCCTCTCCATTGCGTGCTTCATTATTTTCATCATCTAAGATCTTCCGCCCGAATTCATGAACTTGATGCCGAGGGCGATTTTCTCGAAGAATCTAGTGATCTTTATGTCACAGGTTTCTTCCTCATACAGTTATGAGTTTATGTCTCCGTAGCTGTGATATCGAACTATATAAAG
>JAARMF010000905.1:4614-55269 GCA_022844705.1 Toxascaris leonina | reverse complement strand
CCCCCCCCCCCCCCCCCCCCCCCCCCCCCCCCCCCCCCCCCTCCCTTGCCAGCCCCACCCACCTCGTGCCTCTATCGGGAGGAAATGCTCCGTTCTTTTCTCCTTATATCCCTGGGGTTAGCCTATCCCGCTTGCTGTTCTAAACTGGACACCAAGCTAAATAACGGCGTAATTGGTTCATTGATGCAAAACTTCGCGGAATGCGCGAATGGAGTTAATGATTCGGATCAGATAGCATATTCCCCTCTGTGCAGATTCACGGCTGGTGATGAAGTGTTTGCGTGTAAACGTTTATAAATTCAGGAGCTGGTTCGGGTTTCATTCGTTGTGTATATACGGCGAAGAACACGATTAATGCGACAGTCACTCTTCTGTAAGGTATTTCGTATTCTGAATGCGCACTCTTTTTGTTCTGAGAAAAAAAGAATATAGTGTATCTCGATTATCTTAGATTTTATTGAGAGATTATTCGAGTATTACTTGAATAATTAGTTGGTTAATATTGCCTCTTTCCATGGCTGAAATGTTGTGATGTTTTATTCTTGCAAAGGAAGATTAGTAATGAGTATTTGATAAATGCTATATTAGTAATGAGTATTTGATAAATGGTATATTTGCGAATGTTGAAAAGTGAACTGAAGTCATCATTGCCGAGATAATTTTTCATCCTTCTCGGGACAACTTCACCTGTCAAAGTTGAAAGAGTATTGAAGAAGTGAAATCGGCACTCACTGTGAAGCAATATTTCGTTGACAGAAATTCAGCCTACAACAGAATGCTTAATTTCTTAATGGAAACTAAGATTACCTGATTAATGAAGTGACATCACGCTAATATTGAGTGAAGCTCTTCAAATGTAATCAGTCAAGATCGGAGAGTTCATGAAGGCATGCTCGCTTCACCTGCAACCCTTCTAATTTAGCTCTATGCAGTTTGCAACTTAGCGACGGAAAGAAACAATAGCTGTCACCTATGCGGCGAATGTTCAAGGTGTTTTGCACTCTTGCTTATGGTTCCGACATCTTTGATTACATCTTCGCTCAATTTGAAGCTTAATCGTGTTTGCAGTTGTGAGAAGACTCAAGGATGCTGTGAGCACGAATGCTGTCCGAAGGATCAATTTTGGTATTCTTTCACATTTCATGGCTCACTTTTCATAAAAATTAATAAGGCGAAGCAAGCATAACACAAAGGTGATATCCAGTCGAAGTTTTCTACCTTTAGAACAAATGGCCCTTTTCTATATGAGCTCATTTTAATTCACTTTTTTTTATTATTTCATCCACTGCAACAGAGATCTATATGTGCTAAGATAAGAAGTGCGGTCGACTCTCTTGCTTATTAGCTTGTCTAGAAAGAAGGTATTGAGAATGCAAACCTGCAAGTGAAAATTCGCATTCGATCATACCACCACGTAGAATAATCGCTAAAAACTGAAACATGTGAATAAAGAAGTTAATACCTTGCGAATAAGTTGCCGTAAGACATGACTCCCAGCGCTACCTGCAGACCGATGTTAGAACCAAAAAGTTCCTTCGTTCTCCAAAACAAACCCAGCAGTCTTCATCAAACTCATCGGCAGCTCACCTTTCTCTCGCTACAACACAGTAGCACAGAACTTCACGCCGCTCGAAACTATCTAAAACACTTTACGCCTCCTTCCCATATATTCTTCCACATCCAACTGCTCCATGCGACATGTGAGGCACCCTCTGCCGTTCTCTTAGAATATATCCCCACATTTCTCCGTTCTCTTCCTTGCCTTCGTCGTTCCCTCCTCTCTTCATCGGTGCCATTTCAGCGAAAGTACTTCGACTAGTCGATATGGTGAGGTACACATCTATTTTGAATATACACAGGGGTTAATACCATTTTTCGACGAAAATTGCTTGAGATATCTTGCACACGTTCAAAATGAACCGTTCAGAATGTTGGCACAGGTTCGGGCACATAATATGCTTTTCTTGACAGGTGGGAGCTGTGTACGATAAAGCCAATTTCAGGATGGCCGGTGTTTTTGTACTGCTTGCTTTTGTGCTAGTCGTATTCATTGTTGGTGCGTGTGTGTTGATTATCTGCTATTGGCGAGCCAAAAATGAAGAAAGGAAAGAAGCAAAAGAAGGATACGAATGCAATCCTTATGGATCACAGGTTATCCTTTCGCAGTTGCGATTTCATGACAAATTTTACGTCAAGTGATGTTGAATCATTGTGGAGGTGGGCGCGTTCCCACTAGCGGCATTTTACAATGTGTTCAATTTTGAACCATTCTGCAAAATGGGCACTTCTTACTTAATTTCGATGCGAACATATTGCCATTCTCAGAAACAGCAATTCACACGTAGAAAAGCGTCCCTAACAATCGGGAAAGAAGGAGAACCATGCGTGGACATCCTATAGCTGTAGAATGTGTTTCTTATCACCACCATCTATAAAGACATCAATCTCCTCTTATCGCGCAAGAGCAAATGCAGTTCGTTCACCTGAATGCAGCTAGCATATTTATTTGGTTTTGTTTTTGCCTTTGCTTCTTTTTAGTTCTGCAGTGTATTCGGTTAGCGGATTCGCTTTGGTTTCCCTTAGCCCCAAAGAAGCGTAACATTGATACGTGGTAATCGTTTATGGGATAGTGGCATAGTCACTTTAATTATTCGCGATAATTTACCTAGGAAACTTCTTTTCTAGGTTGGAATGTATCCAGGAGGATATGCAACGTACACAGGAGCGAGTGGGCCGCAAAGATATTGATGTACTATCGAGATATTGCTGTACAAATTTGAGCGCTTTTGCATTTGTTAAGCTTTGCATCTGTAGTGCCTCAAAAATGATTTTATTTGACCGGAATGCTCAAAATGTTGACATCGAATGCCCTTTTTCTGTTACATTTCTCCGAAGTAATATTGCTTGTTAGTAATTTATGACTGAACTTCAATTATTTGTAAGCGCAAAATATATCTATCCAATTTACCTCATTCCATATATATAGTTGGCCGTATATACAACTCCTCATCCTTACAACTTGCAATACAACGACGTTTTCTTTGTTGCACAAAAGTGATGGAAGAGAGGAGGATAGAAGAGAGGAATTTAGAAGTGGAAGAGGGCAAGCGAACAAAAAATCAGAGCTACTTTGAATTTAGCGCTCGTTCAAAAACTTCTGACAATTTATGTTAGCACCCCAAATTCAATTTGAAATGCTAGTTATATTCAGGCAATCGGGAATAGGTTAATAAATAGTGTGTTTAAAAGGATGCGGTGGAAAAAAGATTAAAAAGGATTATAAAAAAGATTTAAAAAAGATGAAAGAGAGGTAAGAAGATAAACCTAAGTTACTCACTTCAGAGTGCTGAATACGACTGTGGAGGTCAGACGTGTCCCACCCAACAACCATTGGCACCTTCAATGTTTTCTAATAGCTGATTAGTGATGATTAGTGCAATAAAGCTAACCGAGTCATTGAGTGTATGAAGTCATAGTTTCGACTCCAAATATCTCTCATACCAATATTGAGAGTTTATTTTTTTACAACTCGCTTTGCATTGATTTTCGACGCAAAAGCGCTCGTGATGATCTTTTTTATGTGCATTACCGTTATGTGTGAAGTTTTCATCTCCCGCTGAGTTCCTCTAATCATTTTTATCACGTTTGCATAAATTCCGCTCACGTTTTTGAATGAACTTTATCTCTGCATTGTGGTTTTTGAAAACGATTTCAAATGACATTTTAATTTCATTTTAATTCTACACCACCCCGTCCTCCCCTATGCCCTCCCCATAATCCGATATAACTATTAGAGTTTCACTCACTGCCATAATTTTTCGTCTTTCACAGGACTTATTGCCAATCGCAACCAATAATTCCTTCATATACTATTCATTCTTCTCGTTGCATTGATTACATAGTATGAAAGTGTGTGATTCGCAAATGAGATATAAGAGTTTTTCGGCACTTTGCACCTCTTCTCTTCGCCATCAACTTTTTGCGGTAAAATTCAATTCCATGTTCCTTCTGTGCACAAGTAGGAAACTCATCGACTGATTGCATGTTGCTCTGCAACTTGGCCATCTGTATTGTTCTGCAGATATTCGCTTTTCTTTCTATGTGCCGAAAGAATTGCTTCTCTGAATGTTCCTTAATATAGACAGAAGAAAAATTCTTTCGTAATCTTCATTCGATGCTATGCGTGATGCTGAATAATTACTGTGATGACTCCATATATTTTACTGCGATATGATTCGCAACTTCGTGACGTTTTTGTCAAGAAAAAAAACATTTCAAATTAACAAGTTTCTTGCGTTGTTCGCAAATGTAGACCTATCAGATCACATCTTGGAAACATCCTCGGAAAATGCGCAGTTCCAAAGCTGCTTCTTCCCTCAGATTAAAGCCGTTCACTGCGGATTGATGCATATCTACTGAATTGCCTCAAGGTGTCGTTTTGGTTCCACTTAACGGTTTGTGCTGCACATTTGTAGAAAAAAGTCTGCAGGTGAAGACACTGTAGGTTTCTTTCCGACCGCTTTCATTAATATCAGGCTGAAACTGATATGTCCTTGAAGCTCTTGCTCGTTGATGCTGTTCCAGAAGAAGGAAGCGAGTGAACGGATTAATGGAAGTGTGTTTGCTGAGAGCACCCAACGAGATAATCTAACGCGGACGTGGAAGATGTGAGCGATATTTGTTCAAGGAGAATCGCGTTTTTGCATTGGCTCTTCCACATTGCATGTACGTAGGCGTTTGTGTATCTTGTTTGCCCATTCGGTAGTTTCATTGTTCGAATCATTGAGGCTAGAAAATCGGGTAAATGTAAAAAGAGGTGTAGGCTGGAGGTGGATAGACTTGCCTCCTATGTTGCAACTACTTCCACCCATCAGCTTTAGAAAAAATTACAAGGATTTAGACATATTAGAAAATTCTGTGTGCTCTCAGCAATGAGAATGATTGTTCATACAACATTGGTCAGGTGGAAAAAAATTCTTTCTTAGGAAACGTGCAAGTGGTCAGGTTAATTAACGTTTAGACGTGTTATTCCGAATCTGATTGTCTTGATGACAGTTTTTGTTCAGATGAGAGGAATACAATGACGCAAATCATCACAAGTCACATAATATTTATAAAATTCTTTAAATTACAAACTTTCGAATTTTAGTGCTGATTTCACAGTGTTCTAGTTACTTCAGAAGATGTGCATCTCGTCTTCATGTCTATGGAGACGTATTCCGGCAGAATACACTAACATTTGTGCTGTCATCCCAAAAAATGTGCTTCAGTGTACGTGGTTTTTCCTCAGCAATTCAATGAGTGTCGAAATGTGCGAATGGTCCATAGAGCAAGTGCTGTCTGCGGAAATGCCTGAGAGCGCAAACGTCACAGTGCCGGAACGGAGTGCGCAAAAAATATCGAGAAATGTGCAGAAATGAACAACTCTTCAGCTTTTTTGGGAAGGAAGAGGTTCATGGCTTTTGAAAAAAAAAGTGATGAGTTATATTGTTGGTAGTATCACATCTCAGATTCCATTGATCTCAGCGATCCAAAAACATCAGGAATACAGCGATGACCGCCATTCTTCGTAATCTCTCCATTATGCATTAACCTCTGTTGTTATGTGGACATATTTTAGAACGGTACCCCGGATTTCAGGCATATCCACATAGAGCCACGTATATGCGCCTGTATATCTGTCCATGTGTCGGAAGGATGCTCAACATGAGAAAAAAGTTTTTGAAGACCATGTAGGTTCGACTTATTGACCGAATGGGAGTGGATTTGCATACGGAATCCACATTGGGGACTGAAATCTTTTCCCAGCGCACAACTTCCCCTCGAGGAGAGGTTTGAGAAAGCCATTGTTCTGTAGATGAGTGCTACAGCTTTATTGATGTACCAAGTGGAGGCAGCGTAGAACGATAAGTCACAGTGGAACGAACATCGTGCGCATCTTCTTTCGAAAGAAGACAGGGGAGTGATTGATGGACGGAACAAGGCGATCGGATGTGAAAGGCTAACATTAAGTTTGGAACGTATAGAGACCCGAATTTCCTCGATTTCCCGACTAAGTATTGCTTTCAGTAATTGATTCCATTCAACCCCTTCCTATGCCAATCAACAGATGCAACGGAAAAAATTGAAGGTTAACGATGCACATAGCACTTTAACCAAACTGCAGGCAGGAACGCCTTGGAAGATAGACACTGATGGGCATATTTATAACCAAAGAGGTACCCAATTTCAGTCACATCACTGAAATTCGGTGGGAAAATCGAATGGAAAGTTACATTTGGATGAAGTTGAAATTGCATTTAGTTGCCTAAATGCACATGCTACAGTAGTCACTTCATGACTATGAAATTGTATCAGTTAATATTGCAGCTATTTGTTTCATTTGTGGGCAGTTTATTGCAGATTACGAAGAGGATGGCTGCCGATTGTTTATCTCAGGTGACATAACATCTTCACATTGAGTTCATTTTTCAAAGGACTGCATTTTCACGCTCGGTGGTTGAAGCAAAAAAAAAAAAAAAAAAAAAGAACGCATGGTTGATGTGCAAGGAAAAGCTTTATTCCCTCATGCACTGTTCTGAGCTATGAGAAATTCGAAGTATCGTTGTCTGAGGAACTTGATTGAGCGGAATTTACGATGAAGAAAAAAAAGTGATAGATTGAACTTTCAAAAAAGTGCGAAAAATGGTCATTCTTCGACTTTTGTTTTGTTACTATTGGAAATGTTGCTCGGCGACGGGTTTGAACTTGAAGCCTCCTGCTTGCCGAATGGGTGCTTTGCCATTGAGCTATTGCAGACTCTTGCTCATCATTATTCACTGATTAGAATCCCTCTGTAGACGTCATTTTCGTTGAATTTTAAAAAATGCTTCTCATGTTTCTCTGAACGAACTAATTGTTGCTTTCAGCAAATGGCTTTAACCTGAATATTTGTCCTCGAAATTTCGCTTCTGCGCAATGGTTGCTTCAGTCGATCGCCAAAATTTATGCTCTCACTTAAATCAGTTCTGAAATGGGTGGGCACATATTTTACTGAAAGTATTTACTAAAGATATATATCATTATTTGCGGAAACGGAGCCAAGCACGGCATTTGCCCTTCCAGTTTGCTGTTTCGAGAATTTCGATGATTGCAATTCACAATGCGTAGCGCAGTCTAATTGAGATTTTTCAATGGAGCGTTGAACGGTGACGCAGTATAAGCGAATGTGATTTGCAGTAGCACGATCGTCGATTCGTCGAATATAGCTGATGAAAGCATTTGAGATTCTCGTTTCCATCAGTCAGTGGTCGTCATAGCAACTTGGTCTTTTTTGCTTAGCTCTAACCGCAACATTAGCACTCCAAACGCTAACAAAACAAGCCAAATTTTAGTGATTGCGAGACGCTATCTTAAAGTGCTCTTTCTTGAGAGCAACCTCGATTTTTTTCAGAATAATTGCATAGCACTTTGCTCTGACGTTTTATACTTCGTTACATATTTCGTGAAATGTGCTCAGCAAATTCAGTGTGTCCATTTAAGTGGGCAACAGTGACGCTTCCTTTTTTTTGATAAAAAGGCCTCTTACTCAATTCGTGGGGGTCTTGTTGTGGAGTGAGGGTGAAGAAGAGGATCTTTCTATAATAAACCACTCGAACATATTAAATTACAGATTTGCACTGTTATCTTGATCCGAAAATGAAATGCAACGCCTTTTTGCACTCTTTCTTTGTATATTGGCCGCTGAAATTCGGTCATCCTTCTAAATGGGGATTGGGATGCACTAAAGATACCACATGATTACATTGTTAAGCTTCGCCCTTTGGAAGAAACGTATCGACAGAGGAATCGAACTGCAAATGTTTCCATTACGCTCGTTCATTCTAACCATTCGTATTTCCTCCCTCCATCTTCCTCCCACCTACCCCTACATAGACATTCTTCCTACTTGAGCGCCTTTTATGACATCATGATACACTATGATGCTGAAATAACAACCCTGCACAGGTGTGGTTCAGTGTGCTTGTTTATGTGGGCACAACTGTTGTCTTTGAAACCTCTTTGTTTACCTATAAAAAAAGAAAACTATCTTGACTCATGAAAAGCTATGTTAAAATAAAGCTGAAAATCTGAAGCTGCTGCACACTTTCTTATTAGCAATTCAAAATAAATTGTATACTTGAACGGCAATTATGGGAGAGTTGAAGAAAATTAGTTTCACATAACCAGCACTTATGTCTAACTCCGTCAGTAAAAGAAGCCTCTTCCATACTTGTATGGCTGTCGAATCTGCACTTGGAGTAAACTAAACTCATAAACTCATCACTCTCTATCGTCGCCTCCAGATTGCTCCGTACGCAAATCCTCCCGTATATTTTGCTCATGGTCGAATTCTTTGCGGATGAAGAGTTGCTACCTAGTATGCAAGCGTGTGCATAACATGAACCTGACAGTGTAGTGGGAAGTTTCAACCGCTTGCTACACAAGGATGGAAGGACCGGATGGACATGAAATGAGAATGATTCGAATAGAGGATTCTTATGGAAGTCGGCTGGCAGATAGTCTATCTATTGACAGCCGAGGAGTGTCGTAGAAGGGCGTGGCTTTACCAGATTTGAGTGTGAGCACTTCAATCGATGGGGATTCTCAAGTCGTGCCGAGATCACCGGCAACTATAGTCGGTAAATCCCTTTTATCTTATGCAAATCATCCGAAATCTTCACTCATTGTAATAACCAACCAGTAACGGAAGAGACAACGAGCTTAACATGCACAGTTCAAACCTTTTCAATTTCTTGCATAGTCTTTAAGTGATTTCATTTATCGCCGTTTGTTCAATGCTCACCTGCTAAATACTGCATTCTTTGCTTAGCTCTTTCTCCGCTCAAGAGGTTTCATATCTAATAAGAACGTTGAAGCATTTCGGATATTCAAATGAAAGCTGTTGCACGGTGGGAAGATATTAATTCATATCAATAAAATTCTATGAGCGGATATGCTGGTGTTGGCGTTGAGATACTCACTGTAGAAAGAACAGTTGTTATGGTTAATCGGAAGCTGTTCCGCTGAAAGGAACTAAACTATTCTTAATAATGGTTCGCCCACGCTTCCGAGATCATAACGTTCCCTGTACGGATCGATGTGCTTTTGAAATTAAGCGCCTGAGGAGTTCCTTTCTCGACCGCAAGTAAATTCAAGTAGACTGTCTCTGCATTGTTCGCCGATGTGTATTCTATTATTACTTATATCACTTCAGACAATTAGAGAAATATCCATGAGACAATACTGGCTGTTAGAGGTTCGGCACGATCCTTTGATATGTTTGTTCTTAAATTATTTTCTTATGAAATCGGCCATCCAGCAATCGTTAATTCGCCACGATCCTCACATGAGATTGGTGACTACTGCAGTTTCGTCACAGTTCATCATATCATGCATGAATTACCGCTTCTTAATGCGCATAGTTTTTGCATGTCAACTTCGTTGTCATGTAGATGGATCCGACCGGAAGCGCAGTGTTTCGTTTGGGAGTTCTATAACAAAGGATACGGCCGGCGAAAAAAAACTGTTACAACTTGCGTCGTTATTTCCAGGCGGTATAGATAATCTTCTGGATTAACGCAGCGATGTCCGAAATGCAGAAGCGCAGATCGTTCGGACGCTTCCAGGAAATTTTTCTTATGTGTTCTTCAAAACTGCACAAGGATGCAATCATGCGAAAATCATGTTAGCTCATTCATGAGTTTGCAGTCAACATTCGATGAATAGAAAACTGATCTCCTTTTCAAGTTTCATTCATCTTGCCCGACTTTTTGGAGTGTTGGTTGGTTATTCAAGCGTGTCACAAAATTTACACGCCACTTTCGCTCTCCATATAATTGGTGAGACTCGAAAACACATATCGGGCTGAACACCTATGGGTTTGATTGGCGGTGTAGCTGAGATCAGTTGGTGCATTAATTCATCGCCTGTTTGTGGCTTTCGCTTGTAGCTATAAGTGCGACGAAGAGTCCTTCTGCCCGTCTGTCTTTATTTCTCCGTTATACGAATTATATAAGAAGTCGACGGAAATTTGAAGAGGCGAGAATGTCTGAAATCACTCTTCAGTGGTTGTTCCTCGAAGTGTTTTTAACAACTACTAGATTATTTCGCTAGAAAGTCGCATTATATTCAACCGTGCATGTAGTGTTTCTTTACTTTCTGGGGTACTAGGACTTACTATGTTGCTAATTGCCGAGGTTGCGAGAAGAATGCGTTGCAATTTGCTTTCCTTTCCTTCTCGAGCTAATTAGTGCCGGTAAATCCAGGAGATGACAAGTAATTGCGTGACATAATTACCATTGGTGCAGTTGGCAGGTAAAGATGTTTCTTCTTCAGGTACAAGAAAATTGCATTACGGAGCTATTCAAATGAAACGAGCTAATAAAACATCCAAATCACTGCACTGTGGCTCCTGGTGCTTCCAACTAAGAGCTGCTTGATGAGCACCCATGAAAGCACCTCAAAAAATTCAAATATTTCGCAGTTAGCTGTAATATCAATGGCGATCTCATCCAAGGGAGGGGGAAAGTGACGGAAATATAGCATGAGTGCACCTTGGGGAAAATATTTCCCAGTACTGCGAGCAGCAATTTTTGGTGTATGTACCTTCTGATGACGCTGTGAGCTTGAAGAAAGTATTGCAGAATGTGAATTTTGTGACATTTCCTTTTTGATGTGGCGTTCCGCTATGTGCGTTTATATATGAATGACTAGGATGAAATGGAGAGGTGATTATTGAGGAGAATGAATTTATTAGTTTCCTTACTGGAAGTGAATGTCTAGTTATTGCGCGGTGTTTTTGTGATGTGTTCGCAATATACGATGTCTAATCGAACCGATCGCATATCGATCATATTGTTTTTTTAAACATTTATTCAGTCCAATATTCGATCAATTTGAGACAATTTAACCAAATAACTGACATTCATTACGATATGATAAAATTCACCATAAAACAATTGAACACAAAAATTTCTGTGCTTGAAGTGTATGTGAGTTTGTGATAACTTAATAATAGTGATCAGTGATAGGCGTATCAAAGAGGAAGAGAATTCACAGCAAAAGAGATTTTGTAGCATTTGCGAATTTTGGCTCATAATTTCGTCGCGAATTTTACATTGCCTCTTTCTGGAATGTAGGAACGTGCAGGTACTTAGCCTATTCGTTTCAAATATGTATTTGCTTTTTGCAGCATTATTTCGCAACAGTGTTTTCATTGAAAACTGCATAACTTTTGTAGAATTTCTACAAACAAATATATCTTTTTCTTTCAAAAACATAAAAAGTTTTCCTTTAAATGCTTAGTAGAACAATCTTGTAAGGTTACCATCCATATAGCATCCATTTATCTCTCCGAAGAATTTCACTAAACATTAATTCATTCAGTGAAAGAATAACGAGGAATTTCCATTGCAGTGCAACACTCGATGATTGATTGCATAATTATCGCTGTTATTATTTATACTCATTTCTGCAAAAATTCTTGTTCTCAAATTTCCTCTGACTAGAAGATCAATGATTTATTGAAAAGAATTCGCTCCTATCTACATGCATTCTTTTCAATTCATCCTTCTACTAGTTCGCTGTTTATTTTACTTCATGATGAGTAAAGAAACTTACAAAGATAGTGAGAGATGTTATGAAAGCTGATTCCAAACTCAATAAAGATTTCATTGAGACCGTTATAAAAGATAGCGAGAATGAGCTTTNNNGGCACCTCTAGTTCCCACGTAGCTCCTTGCATTGTTTTTTTTTTGCTGCCAACTTTTTTATAGGCGCAAGCCGAAAAATTACTTCAACGAAAGTACAGAAATGCTTAAGGTATACATGTGCCTATATATGATGAAAGAGTAATGAAAAACATTCAAACAGCATTACTTCTGTTCTGATTGATTTTAATCGCGAATATCCCCACTTTTGGAACAAAATAGTGGAAATATTCGAGCAGATAAAACTTAGAAAAATAATAAAGTACTAGAAATGGTGGGTAAGAGATAAAGGGAGGACGGTAGAAGAATGTGATGATGTTCATTCGGATGAACATAGGTCTCATCCATGATAGTGACCAACAATAATACAAACTTTTCGTGCCTGATACCATCATTTAAATGTACTTAACTCATTGCGTTGTGTTAGGATATTTCGCGAGTATAGTTCGATGAAGTGAAGCTGAATGGGAAAGCATGAGCTTAACCGATGTGGGAATGGAGTTACGAACATTGTGAAACAATTGCCGCAAAAATGTGGGGGCGTTCGCTGATGGAAACGTGGGGGCGCCTTAGAGGCAAATCGTAGCCGGATTTGTCTCGATGAAACCCAATATGGTTGTGCCATTAGAAGCATTGCACCGGTGCACCACACGTCAATCAATCGTCTTTGCAACAAGTTAGGGTTATGTTGGATGGAACAGTGGCGCAACTCTTCAGCACACTTCAGAGAGTGTACAAGTTATTTTCTAAAGAATGACGTTTTTGAATTGACTTCTTTTGNTGTTGGATGGAACAGTGGCGCAACTTTTCAGCACACTTCAGAGAGTGTACAAGTTATTTTCTGAAGTACGATGTTTTTGAATTGACTTCTTTTATGCATAAGAAGCTGTGCTAATTTTGCTCTCTTCTGAAAAAATCTATAGCTTAGTAATTTAGCGTCGAAGAACATCTATTAATTTACTCATTTGTACAATGGCTGCTCCCATTTAGCTTGTTGAATCGGTTCACTGTTTTTCATCGTTTGGCTCAGTTCTATCCACTGATGAATTTCGAGATGTTTCTAGCCGTCATATCAGTGCAATATACCTTTCCTTAAACAATTCTGCTGCATGTAACACTACGAGACTACTCTCCAGTTATTTATCTAGTGATCGGGTGTCCAGCACAGTGCGGTCTAGCAGTGTTCATTCTGCAAATAATTAGTGAAATGTTATTAATTTGCGTAAATTTCTCGCGAAACACTCGTTTGCGTGAAATATTTTACCTCATTATACCTAATTACCTTGCTAACGAGCGATTTATTAACAGCATTATCGCCGCTTCTAGCGGAGCGCCAATGGTATAGATCGATTAGACAAATAGATGATTTTCGATATTTTATTTCAGAACGTAGATAAATCGATAATGAATTAATGATGTCGAATGGCATGTAGTGATTATGGAAATGTTTTATAAACTTCATCGAAATTGTGGCATATAAATCGGAAGTGGTGATGAGATAGAAAAGTCCTGGCTGATGGCATGACACTCTTGGTAATATTCATCGTTTGACGGGTCGTTTCGACTCCGATATTTTGACATTTACAGTCGGAAAAAATGAGTGACCGTTCGTAAATATTCGTCTGGAATTGAAAATTTGTATTCATTTCTTGAGTTACGCGTTCAGAGAGTAAGATCACTGAAAAAATCAGTTGACATTGCAAAGTCTGCCTGATTGACATATGGGCCGAAAAGGTTCGTCGTTCAGTTTCCTACTAGATCGTTGTTTTTATACTCAAACATACTTAGTTGAGGTGTTAATATATAGTCGATGTGGTGCAGTTCTGAACGCAACGCACTATGTACATAGCAAATTTAATCAAGGTCAGCAAGGAATAATAACGATCGAAAGCGATCCCAGTATTTCAGTCAGTGGGAGCAGATGATCATGGAGCGGAAGGTTGCCAATTCGCATCACATCAGTTTGCATCGCACGGTGTTTTTCTGCACTATATAACAATGGTTGTGCACGTTCATTTCTTACAAATACTGAATAAAACATTTTCTTATCTGCTGCATTGCCCTATCAGCTTCAAATATAGCCCCACTTGAGGTTACTAGATGCACGTTGTAAGCACATCTATACTCTCTTTCGCTATCACTAACTTGATCATGCTTAGTTGTGCGTATTTTCATAGCTACTCAACGAGTCGATTCAAAGGTTGACATATGAGCTGTACTATATCATGAAGACTACAGAAACAGTAGTTGTCGCCATGCTGACATTCACACATCGGAGGCATAACTTGCATTGAACCAACATCACAGCAGTGTACTTCAAATTTTTGAAGGCGTTTAAAGTGGTCAAGTAAACGATACAATTTAATCGGTAATAATTGGTAAGTTTCATTTATGCATTCTCTCACTTGGCTTTTTCTCATATTTTTCCGTTTGGTGGGATTTCTTTTTCTTTCATTTCTTCGTCCAGGGCTGTGAAAAAATCGGGACCAAATGAGAGACATGATATGTGCTCTGTTGTGCTCTCTAAAGGCGTTGTTGATAAGTTCATTCAAAAGTTTGTTGAAGTGCACACCGTTCACATGGTTTTTGATCATTTACGCTGTTGATAAATGAAGAAGTTTCTGTTGTATTCTTCATTCTATAGAACTTCTTCTGCATGATTTTTTTCTACTTTTTTTTTCAGAAAACCAATTTCATCCTTTCGAAATTTCTTGGATTTAGTGGAAGAATATTCGGCGCCTTGGATGAAATATGCGCACATTTCTTGACAGTGTGTTCGCTTAACGAAGCCATTTGCATGATTCTTTAAGAGTACAATAATGTTGCAGCTGGCATAATTTCCTTATAAATTTGATGCTCCCGCAACAGTAAAATTGCATGCTATAGAATGCTAATATAGTGAACTGTTCCATCGAGCACGGCACGGCAGTGCTCATTCGTTGCGATACATCTATGAATATGTGTACCCCTAGATGTCGAACGAAGCAAATTTCTTTTCAACTCAACAAATTACGATTTAAAATGCTTTATAGCTCTAATGCCTATAATGCACAATACTTCGCGTGAAATGCACTATGCCTGGTACAGCAGGTGGCGGATTTTTTTTCTTCGAAGAGCTTAAGTAGTTTGGCTCTATCCATCTGAGACTAGCAACAAGTTTGTCGAGATTTACTAAGAAAATCCGTGCTAGTAACGAATTAAATTAATGGATGACAAGCTGATGGAAATCATGTGGTCCGTTGTACATTGTGGCAAAAATTAAAAATCTATGCAACAAAGAAATTCGAGCGATTGTGAGATCCTTGATGTTGAAAAGGGGTTTTTTCTATGGTGCGGCAGGCTATTCAGCGCTTGTTTTTCGTGGATTTTTTGATATCAAATGAAATAATGTACGAATATTGAATGCTATATGTATAATTTGTGCTCGATTTATAGTGAAATCATAGCCATTCTATTATTCCACAAATGCAACACCTACTCAACTAATAAATCTCCCTTTGATGTTGTACACGAAGTCTTAAAAATGATGGTTTTGCAAGTGATGCTGCTTCGACCAGTTTCAAAGTGATAAAGTGCTGATTCGAGTTCGCATATTGTCCTTCATCTTTACGATAGTGTTGCGAGCAAATTTTGTCCCAAAGTAATAAGTCGCTCGGACAGAAAAAAGCTTTGAGATTGCACTTTCCACTTTCTCTACTGGTCCTGATACGATAGTTTACTCTGTTCAAATCGTACGATCGAAGCTCTTGTCTTCTAATCACAATTTAGGTCCAATCTTTGCCTGGATATACGCATCGCCTCGGCTGGTCTATTTCAAAAGATATCCACAAGATTGGGTCTAACCATTGAAAAATTTCTACTCCAATATCTTGACGTACGAAGTGCTCGAGAAGGTGGATGCAGTACAGTGTATGGTTACCTTCATCGAGTTATTTCCTCATTCGGCCACTCACTTCTTCGCGCACACCTACTCTAAAGATCTGAGAGATGGATTGCATCCAAAAAACCATTTTACGAAGCACTCTCTGGTGTTGTGAAAAGGCGTGTCATAGCAGTCACTATCGACGAGTAATTTGGTCGGAACCAGTGACATCTTGAATAATGCATAATTGTTTCAAAGATAACATGATGTAAAAAGGCGTCGTAAGTCCCAATATAAAACCACAACGCAACGAGACATCAAAAACGTTATATCTGCCCTCATCATGCCATGCGATATGAGGCTACTGAAAAATCATAATTACTATGCACTACTATCAGTTTATACTCTACTTTAGAAAATATGCGCATAAAATTGCTCTTCTGTGCAGCAACCAGCGCGCAGTGCGTGTCTTACATTGGTGTTGCTTTCCAGTGCAGAGTGGTTTTCGCAGTTTTGTGCAATGTTTCTGCGATTTCTTGGTTCTGTAGTGTCTACGAGGTCCGAAGAATTAGGGCCGAAGTATGTGATGAAGTACGAACAAGCTGGAAATAAGACTTGATATTTTGCTTTTGCTGTATGTGCGTAGTCGTAGTTTCTGGATGTTGGATGAAGGAACAGTGGGATAAAGCAAAGAGGTCCAGACTGTTCCGTTCAATTGTGAGTGTCAACTTAGGTGTGACGATAAAGTATGAGCAGACAATAAATCGACGTGCGATGTTTTCGATTCTATATATTGTGCTTGTACAGCTTAGAGAGTGCAATTTCTGATTTAGTGCAATCGACGTCGTACTCAGAACATTCTGTTCTTGAAATAGTTCAAATGGAACATTGAATTGGACGTTTCCATGGCAAAGGGTGTTAATGTATTCACTTTACCAAGTATTCGTGGCATCAGTTTCGCTCAATTTCTCTTTGAAATACGGAGCCATCGTGCTCTTCTCACTTATTCTATTTGAAGTCATTAAAAAATCTTTTATTCACTCTGCAGTCTTCTCAAGTTACTCTCTTTGGTGCGTGTCGAGATCCGAATCACTTAAATGACTTCATTTAATCAAAAATATTATTGCAATGGTCAATAACCGTTCTGAGATCGAACACACACACACAAGGTCTCTTCCTGTCCGTATTTCTGTTCGTTTTCCTTTCATTCATCAAAACCACAACTTCGTGATTATGGGGACATTGTACGTATGTGATTAAAATTTCAACAAGCTCCTCATTCAGATCAACATCTTCGAAAGGACACAGAGGAGCAAAAGACATTCTGAACTATTGAAGTGCGACATAAACGTGAGAGAATAGGAATAATGAGCTATTTGACGTGTGAAGGAAACGTTTCAAGTGAATTTTCTCACAACCTTCAACTGTCATCAGAAACATTGAAACGTAAAGAATACAAATATGCGAACAATTTCTACATTCAATTGACCTTTGTCAGAGCACTTGATTGTAATGAGGGCACCTTATTCCGAAATGCACACCATAATCACTCATTCATCGTCATGTTCACTGACGTGAACGGTTGTGGATCATTTTTTATAAGACTCATTTCTTTTAGATGTTTTTCTTTGCAACTGACTTGGAAAGAATCTCGAAGATCTCTTACTTTTGTTCACAGTTGATTTCTTACATCATGCGAGTGAACCTTCGGAGTTACTACATCGTTGCTTAGATCAGCACAAGAGACAACGTCCTCCACCACTGTCGTGTTCAAGGGTGTAGAGTGTTCGTCGAAAATCTACTGAAAATTCGTGTCCTCGTTTTGATCAAAATCTTAATGAGGAACATGAGTGACTTTCGTAAAGTGGAGCGCGTATTATAACGAATAATCAGCAGGGAATTTCTATGAAACTCTTACGCAGAATGCATTTGCCTATCGCTTCGCGTTGTGCCTTATATTACTTAAAAGTACCGTTTTGTGGCAAGAAAAATCACTTCATCTATCACAGCATCATCCAAATACGGGCAGATAAACGAGCATACGAGTCATTTTTTTGCTTTCTTTGCGATAATAATTTCGTATTAAATGACAACGCTGAAGCGATAAACAATGTTGATGAAAATTTGAGCGCAACAAATCGGATTGTTCGAATGCATTGGCAATGTCTCCAAATCAAGAACAATGGGATTTCCGTGAAAAGAGTTTCAATGATGAAAGTTGGTTTCGAGAGAAATCTGGAAAGCGTTGCTCTGGTGCAATGGCTCTGCTGATTGTCACCTAACCTCCTCATGCTCCTAACTCCCCCTTCCCCTCCCTCCATCAAATCCCCGTCTCTACGCATTGTGCTCCATGAACAAATTCTCGAAAGCATAATCTCTCTTCTCTTTCAACATTGAGGAATATTTAGCTCGTACGCGAAAACTACTTTGTCATACAATATAATAAGACCAGCCGGCAGGTTCGCTAGTTATGGAAATATTCATTATTCGTCATATAACTTTACTCACTATTTGCTTTCTAATTTCCTTCTCCTCGCACCGTTGCATAGCATTACGGTTATGTTACAAAATGAACTTGTAATAGATGTACAACACTCGTTCAACGCAATACATAATACAAGTTGTGTCGAGTTCTATAAACAAATGTGAAAGGAAAATTGATGTGGAGAATTCAACTTTGTTCGAAACATTAAGCCATTTCATAGCACAAAAAGTTCTTTCATCCGTCATTCTTTCATGAGAAATTATAACAAATTTCTGCTGTAAACAATATTCGTTGTTAGTTGCTTACTCTAATGCACACCAACCGGAATTAAATTTTCTAGCAAACTCATTTATCGAACGAATTTGGGCGGAATCTCTGTTTCCACAGTTGAATTTCCGATATTACCGGTTCCCACTTTTCCAGGATGATTTTTCAGCAGTTGTATTTTGACAACTATACATAGTTCGAAACCACCAGTTCAATTGCTGATTCATCTATTACACAACAATATACTACCTCCTATTCAGATGTACTCAGTGCTTTTCCCATAAGCGATTATTTGTCCTATTAAATGCTCTAGGATGCCAGGTTGAATGACACAAAAGAGATTGGAATACGTAATGACTCATTGCTATAACACGAGATGTCATATGCTTATGACACAAGATAAAAAGAGTGTAAAATATAACATGCGTATAAGGAGGCAATGAACGCTCTGGCCTCTTTAGGGCAGTATAGGAGATTTCGCCATTGCAGCCACAATTGATGATGAATTTGGCATTGAATGAGGGAACGCCCAAGTTCACTTCTTGGTCATTTGTGCATCATGACGACGCCTTTCACTTACTCATTTGGTTTCGCTTTCAAGTCAGCGAAAACTTTTAACATCCTGTGCACAACATGAGACTTAATAAATATCACTGCTCAATTTACAAACCCATTCAGTGCTATCGCAATTCTTGCTTACTTCACTATCGAAATTTTGAGCAGGTCTGCCTTCGATCCTGTGAACACTCACCTCTTACCATTTATTCTTAATGCTTCGTTCAGTAATTTTGTCTTTCTCCAGTTTTTTGTTCCATAGAAACGATGCGCTCTCTATTCTTCGAGAATGCGAGATTAGTCAGTATAGTGCAGGATTGTATGAACCTATCGAATGCGGAATACTTTCCGCTTTGAAGCGTTTATAAATTTAACCTCCCAGTAATTTCCAAACGCCTCGATTCAGTGCCGTGTTACTGCGGAAATCGGCCTGTTGCTCAGAAATAGAGACTTTCATGCGGTTGAAATGGTGGAGAGGGGGGAGGAAAGGGTGTTCATAGTAGAACAAGCAGAGGATTGCGCAGAAACGCCGATGTACTGCGGTGCTTCAATATATATATATATATATATATATATATATATATATATAGAGAGAGAGAGAGAGAGNTTCAGAACCTCTGCGTCCTTAATATTTCAAGCTGTTTTATGTGTTATTTTCAACTGCCAATCATCTAACGGTGCATTAGCATGGCTTTTGATTCCCCCTTGTCTTCACAGCGCTCTATCCATTCTCATAGTAAGAGATGAGCTATTGTTGGAGCTGAACTCATGGAATCGGCTCACAGAATAAAAACCACGTAACCATATGTTTAAATATTAACATTTTCATTCTTGCTCTCTATTGAATTCTGAGCATTCTAAGCTGTCAAAAAATTCACATTTGAGGTATTTGTTCTCCAATTGTGTTTCTATGCGAACAAAGAGCTCTTTCTGCAAATGCAACTGCTTTCTGTATGCTTTCCAAATGTGTTCGGAATCGATTTGCTCTCTAATTCCAATTTCATGCTGCGTAATGTTTATTTATCAAGCTTGTCGTCACATCACCTCCTTAGGCATTTCCCTAATTCATTAATGCTCCTCCATCCATTAGCCAAGCGGTTGTGCAATGTATTTGTACATATAGGTTTTCTGCAATCTGCACGCACTGTTCGCTAATCATTCCGAAGAAGTTGTCGACAGCAAATGTACAGCATGAATTTTTGCACATGAAATTTCCTGCATTCCTCTTCACCGATCGTCCCATAGCTTGTATTCACAGGAATCTTTGAAAATCAGGTGAGCTTGGTTTAACGAAAATCACTGCAAAACAAAACAGATAATCTGCAACGTTTCTTCATGGACCAGATTTCCACAAAGAGCCGCTGCCAGAAATGGGAGAAAGGATGTCGCTATACTGGTTAGGCGTTTCATCAGCTCAGAATAACATTTTGCTCTCTCAGTTGTTGATCAACCCTCAGTTTGCGTTGAAGATTGCGAGATATGCCAGCACTCAACTTCAATGAGCAGTGGAGTCTTAATATTTGGAATGAATGAGACGGGCTCCAGTGACTGCCGTTACACTTCTAAAACTGCTGAGATAATACCAACCATTGCTACTTCTTGAAAATCTATTGAATGACGCAGATTTTTACGTTCCAGTTGATTTTTACGCTCGTTACCTCTACGTGTTTGTCGGCGACTTGAGAACCGCTGCACAAATTTAGTTCTTTACAAGCTCCGAAGCCAGGCTTCTCTATGCATTTACTTGCACAAGTATTCGCTCTCTTACGTGGCCTGATAAGCAGCTCAGTGCTACGGAAGCAGTGGTCGAACGACTGAATGAACTAAGTGAATGAATTTCTGTAGGAGTCTAACGTTGAATTTAATCAGCACTGTTTCGTAGATTTGAGCATTTAGAAAGTTAGTGTTGTAGTCTTCATAAGAACTCCTATACAGACTGGCTGCAAGTTATTGCCTTCGTTACTTCGGATAGTACTTAGATAAAGCCTTCAAAACCTTTAGGGCAAAGATTCGAGAAGAAACTTATCGAAGTGATCAATAAGCAAAAATTTAAACGGAGGAAGTGATGATCTTCTTTCGTTGATAGTTGATCGGCGACGGCTGGCACTTGAATGCCGGTCCAAGTTACCATTTCACTTGGTACGACTGTGTTGAGTGGAATTAGGCGAAACACAATGCGAATTGCTGTTTCATCCTATAATATATGCTCGATTAACAGCAAACACACTTATTACCGGAAGACAGATGTAATGAAATCCATGAATTCATGAGTTCATGGATTTCATTACATTTGATTCGTTGGTTCATTACATTGATTCATTGACTACAATTGAAGAATTCATCCATGAAACCCACAAAGACGGAAGTAATCGCAAGAAAATATAAACGACGAATTCAACCTTCAACATTGATAATAGTGTTATTGTTTGAAGGTATTTTGAAAATGTCACGCAAAGGAAACACTTCTGCAATAGTGCTAACGAAAGTGATAAAGGCTCCCTTCATTCATTGGTAAGTAGGAGATTTGGTTACCACCGGCAGTCGTTATGGAGAAGCCTCCACCTCCCTGTTCTCGCTAAAAAAAATTCTCATCTTCTCCTCTGCTCCACTACGCCAGTAAGTGCCCCTCTCTTCTGCTCATTTAAGAAATTCTCACTAGATCACTTTTACACCTTTTTCTCTAATTGCTCATGCAAAGCTATCATGGCAAAGTCCCATTTGGTTATGCGAGTGTGCCTTTCACTGCTATAATTTCAGCCTTTTTCTGTGTGCATTCCACATCGGTTGTTTAGTGAAACAAATGGAGCACCTTGCTAGACAAGTCGACATGTTGCACTTTGTACTATCTACAACTTCAAAACTGAGCCAACTAACCTGAATCTTCTTGTAAGTCTATGAAAGGCAAGATCCTAATGATGTGAAATTAAAAAGCGATCTATAAAAAAAGCAAGTAAATATATTGAAACAACTTGAATTGTATTCATATAACTTGTTTCATTATTAGATTCGAATGAAACGTTATTCAGGAAACAAGCATATACTCTATTCTACACCCACAAAAACTCGTCGCTCTAATGTTAATGATTCCTCAGCTGCCATTTTCATTTCGGACGGATACTGAAATTAGCGGAGAGACGATGTCGTAACGATGCTCTTTTGCGAGGTGAAATTCGCAAATTTGCATAAATGGAGACAACAGACTGTTGAATAACGATATGGACATATGTTTTTTAGCTGTTAGCGTCTTTAGCACAGTGAGCGGACGTGAAAGTGAAGTCGAATAACCAAATGTAAAACTCCGACCAAGTCATGAGCATAGGTTATTCACGGATTTCTTCATGGACCCGCTTGCCCGACTCATTCCACTTATTTGGAAGTTTACTTCATCAAAACGCATCATAACGACATGGGGTCAGTGCGAATGCACATAGGCGCACTTGTTTGTTCGTTACATTGTTTGAGCTCGAGATAGAACTCCACCTTGAGTCAAAGAATGTAGTGGAGCAGGTACATCGCAAGTAACAACTCTCGTTTTCCCCTATCGGCTTCACAGTTGTTGTAATGTGAATGATCTTAAAAAGTTTGCGCTCATTTTACATTCGGACACGTTTTATATTCGGAGAGATAACGCTCGCTAGGTTCCAAGAAGTGCGACATCAACTCTTCGGACAAAGCTCCTATGGCATAACGTGGAATTTATGAGGACTACGCACACATTTTTTGTGAGTGGTTGTAATTTTTTCCGGCAATATTCGTGATTTTAGCTGCAAATGTTCCTTATGCGCTCCCATATCTGTTCTGTTGTTAGCCACTTAAATCACCGGCAACAACATCATATGGAATCGCCAGCAGTTTAGATCTTTTAAGCAGGTTATTGTCAGCTGTGAAGAATTTTTTCGGCTATTGAATTTAGCCGTCTACCACTTTTCATTGGTACTATGAACATCGCTCAGAACATTTGCTGCATTATACTCTCAGATTTGTGCACTGCAGTGGAGGAGGTAAAATGCGCCACAATGAATTTGAGCATTGGTGTTGGCATTTTGCAAAGGAACTCTTTATTTGAAGCAATCTTAGCACACAGTGCAAAGTTGATGATCGTAATATTCTTTGCATTTGAATTCCTCATGTAAGCAAACACTCTTTGTCAAGTCTAAGGGAATTCTTCTACCATCATTTGAGCAGGAATGGATTTGCAAGTGAGGTTTTTTTGCGAGCATAAGTTTGATGCGATCGTTTGTGAAAGTAGAGATTTTGTGTTCAATGTGTTATCAGTACGTAAAATTACGGGTCTTATGAGAAATACTGCTGTGCGGTATGTCTTTATTGCTCACCTTTTTTTCTCTCCCTTCCTCTGTCCCTCTCTCTTCCTGTCTCCGTGTGCCTTTCACTTCCTCTTTTAACATTGATATATGACTGCTATTCACGTTATTTCGGCATTTTTGCTATTTTCTCATGACTATCAATGCGGCTCTATTGCCTTTGATCTATGGCTAACGGTCTTTTAGCTGACGTTTTCTTTGAATGGATCAGTGGGTTGACATTATGGAGTTGTTTGTCTTTCGAATGTTATCAAAGTAGGTGACGAATGGTCACAATAAAACTGCCATTATTTGATACAGTAATGGCACTCAGCTGGTTATTATGCCTCACAGCTAGATGCAATATCTCGAATAGCCCAACAAATATTCAAGATAATTGTACACGAAAAAAACATTTGAAGAGATGGGGGGGGGGGGGGGATTTGCATTAGAACACGAATTTCCACAAATCACGACCGCTCCATTTCTTTCAAGTTTTCACCACCAATCTTCATGTAGAGCTTGGCATAGGATTTTGAGGGACCTGCTTTGGCCATTTTGAAGTATTCTCCAACCACCGGATGGACAGCATGAAGCGGTCATTGTAGCCGTCATAGTATTTATCATGGTATACTTCCAAGAGCTCCAGGAGCTATGAGCCGAGGAAAACCGAGAGGAGTATGAATTTACGATGGTAAACGCCTAGATTTGTAATAACATCATAATGTTAGCGTAAGAGAAAGGTTCGAGAAGCTTCAAAAGGCTTCGAGAAATTTGCGAAAAACGTGAGGAAAAAGTGACACGGGAGTGAAAATGTCATGAAAGGATAAGATCATTCGGAAAAGAAATGAAAAAGTTGGGACTTTCTCGAGGAAAGAGCTCTAATATGCGTGTTCGCATGAGCGTACTTGCAAGCTTGTGCACGCATGCACGTGTATGCAATTGTGTCTTAGATCTGCATCTGAGAATGTAATATATACCAGGTTATTCATATACTCAATTAGAGCTCTTTTGGTGGAGTCAGCTTCTAACCTATCGCTCAACCAACGGTTATGCGCAAGCGTTTCAAGTTCGTGTCGAATTCTTTGAGGATTATTGGTGCGTGCACGCAGACAAATGTTAGATGCCTTTTTGAAAGGAAACAAGCCAGACGTGAGGTTCTAGGCGACAGTAGATGTGTTTGAGTTGCTGTGGGTGGGGATGACATTCTGAATCCGAGACACAAGGATATTCCTACCAAATAAGGCGCTTCTCGATATCCTTTGCCCTTACTGTGGAGTGGCTTACTTCGCTGCTTGACATACTAACCATCAACTTGCAATCCCTTCTGCTCTTTGAACATGGCGTCATTCATAGCCCTAGGAACGCCGATATCTGAAGGATGGCCGTGCACGGCACTGTTCATCAGAAAGGGCAAAAACAACAGGGTCTTCGTCCTTGAAACATATCTAGAAGAAACGACGATTGTGCTTCTTCACTCGACTTTAGCGACGTTCTACTGATAGAAGAGGATGCACCAGTTTCATCGCCAATTATTGTCGAAAAGCTGTTTCGGCGTGGTTAAGATGTTAGCGGTCGTCGTCGTATCATCGAAATACAGTCCAAAGGTCTTGCAATTAGCTCTTGCAATCTACATGGTATACCGCTCAGAAAGCTTTGTCGCGGTGTAACGTGTCGTCGTGATCCAGTAGCACACAAACTGGACTCATCATCTGAAAAAGAGGGCTTTCCCACAGTTGATTCTTAATGCTGCTGTTTCCAGACATCATCGCGCCGATCGCGGAGCTAACGAATTTAGGAAAACTTACGGTGATTTGTAAAATAAGGCAAAATGTTCCTTCGTGCAGGTCACACGTCTCGCAACTATCCACTGCTTCTGAAGTTCCTTGTTCTCTAGAAGAAAATCCTTCCTTTCATTGCTCCATATATTTTCCTAGAAAATTTCTGATTCATAACGCTCTTTATGACATCTGCGATTTTGTTATCACCTCTATACCAGAGACACCGACATCTCATAATAGCGTGAATGATGTCACTTTTTGTTCTGCTTCCGCAGAGTCTCATGTCATAATGTCATTTCCGTCATGCTTCAATCAGCTGCATCTCAGGTGATCGTTTCGTTAAGGGGCTAAGTTCAGTATCTCCCCAATAAAGATATTCACTGCAATTATATCTCTTTCCCAAAACTTCTCACTCGATTCCATCTTCTTATAAAGAACAATTTGCTACCAGAATATTTGAGAAAAACTATGGCGATGCACTGAGAGTTTCTCGATAGGAGGACGTTTCAGAGTATGTTGGCACTGATTGCTCAAACCCCGTACTTCCGCGAACCTACCTTCACTGACTCTCATGTTCAAAGTAATAGATGAAGAAAAGGAAACACATGATATATTACCACATAGATGATATCTTACTATCATATGCTCTGCAAATGCGAACCAACAAAGCACATTAAAAGTAACGATATTCTGCGTGAACAAGGGAAATTGGCCACGGGTGATCGTGCTCGTGATGCGGACAGTGAATTTTCGAAAATTGCGCTATGCCGAAGCATCTAGAAAAGTATCTCCGACCTGAAATTCTCAATCCTCTTCTATTGTTGTATTGAGCTGGCCATAGAAACTTCCCGCATTTTCGATGAACTCTTTCGATGTTATGCAGTACTCTTTGATTGCCTTTGCGGATGGCGATGATGACTGAGAGGTATAAGCAACAATTGCTTTCCTTGCGAGATGAGCAATCACTCATATCTTCGCCTTCTATGTTGTCAGCCAGCATACGTAGTGCGTCGTGAAAGCACGAATTCCTTCCTTGATGGCTAATTACTGCATATGACGTGTTGATTCGAAGTATGATTGATGGAGGTATTCGCATAGAATCAAATAATTTCAAGCCTCTTTATGAGCAGTTCTGTCAGATGACATGGATCATCACTTGAGGTGAAATAATACATCCTTGCATTCCATGAAAGCTTCCTTCGCTGAATTTAGAATGTATTTAGTCGACTCATTCATTCGAAGAGAGAACTCTCACAGCACTAATTTATGACCTATGACCCCTTCATCGGTTATTTTGCGAAAATTCATCGCCAACGAATTTATGTGGCTGCTGCAACAGTTAACTTATTCAGCAATCGGGTGAGCAATAGTATGTTCGATCATCATTCGTCTTCGGATATACGTGCAACACAAGACACCTTCATTTCTCTTCTAGAAAGGGGCAGTTTATTGAAATATGCAAAACTATGAACGTTGCTGCTCAATTTTGTTTTTCAGAAAGAAAATTATGCACGTTAGCTCGCAGTCCCTCATATGCATTTATTCTTCTGGGTATGTATTGTCTATACGTCTGTCTATTCGTTCGCTTCAGAACAAAACCTGAATGTCGAGATTTAATCGTTCTAAAGTGCGCTGTTACAGATAGGTCACTGTTGACTTCTTTCACATTGACCAATCAATTTCGGGGGCCATATGACTCAAATTTGAAGGTAGAGGAAATCCACACGAATTTTGCACTATTCAGTTATTGTTATCGTAGTGTTCAGCTCAGAGAAATATGAGTATATATGAGCTAATTTTGCGATAGGATCAGTTGAAGGATAAGAGTTTCATTCCATTTTTTTTTTTTGCATCTTTTTTTTATAATCGAAGGAAATGACCGAATGGCCAATCAGATCAATGAAATGCCGGAAATATATCTTTGAGCAGTTTCTCAGATGCTCTACTTTAACTGTTATCTCTGCCGTTAAGTTCCATCACTGACACTTTTATTAGCATATACACCATTCACTTGAAGCAGTTCCACCCGATTAAACAAGGTGGTTTTGCAATAAAACTTCGAGAGAATTTCCCAATGAGCACTTCTAGCAAAACAACTCGTAAATATTACCTTAAAGTACGATTAGTAATGTGCTGAATTGGGTGTTGTCTCCTTGATGCCCTCTACAATGCTGCATAGATTTTCTGCCCATGGAACATGAACAAACAAAATGCTGTTAGTATAGCGTGAAATCCACTAATTTCTGCCTCAAGGAATGTTCCTGGTAAATGGCCGAAAGTAGTGGACAGCGGTTGTGACGCGAATTAGCTATTGAATTCGCTTCCTCATGAAAGTGGGGAAGAACCTCAATGAAACGAACAAAATTCTATAAACACCAAATCTATAAACAATCTGAGGGTCCGGCAGTATTTCGCTGCCTCACTAGTCAGCATCCCAGTAACCTTCGCGAAAAATTTCAAAGGCATTGAGCTTAGTCATAGTGACTATTGGATTCATTCTGAGTTTTATACATTGATCGAGTCAACCTGCACTATAATTCGGCTGAAAACATTGCAGGAGGTAAAAAGCGGTTAGGAATACATTTGTCTCATTAATATGGATCACAACGCCTTCTCGCTCCCCCTCTCCCTGACTGAAAGCCGCGTCGTGGCTGGAGACTTGAGCAGTCCAACTAGGCGGTGTTGCCCATTTCTCGCTGGAGAGGTTGGGCTGCTATTAAGGTTTAAATAGCGAATTTCGCAGGGTCTCTAGGGCCACGTGGTACAAATGACGGAAAACGCGCGTCGTGGCCCGTATAGCCAGTGGATGATGTGCCATCCTTAGGCTAAAATTGCATGAAGGAACGGACGAAATACGTACAACACAAATCGTCGTGGAGCTGCCTGCTGAAGTGAGGATAGAACGCCGCTGATTATCGACTTCTAAGTTATCTGAAGTAAGTTATACGAATCTACAAAGCATTTGTTTGTGTTTGTCATAGATATCAGGAACTAAACGAAATTCCGCGTGGCTTGGATGGTAAACTCTCTGAATTACAGCCAACGCAGATTTGAATCCTAGCTTTGTGAACTGATGGAAATAATCACAAACGATTCAATCTTTCAAAACAGGTGTGATAAATTACTCTAACGAATCCAGCAGAACGCGATTTTGCACCAGGAATTTCCACAGCATCTTAGTCGCTCGGTTTCGTTGCGCTTCCAGATGGCCACGCTATACGCCAGAATGCAAACAGATATTACTCGCTTTCTCGATGACGGAGCCTTAAATGTTGCATACCATAGCAAGCTTTATTAAAATTAGCGGCGTTTGAGACATCCGGACCACCTGAAAGCTCTTTACGTCCCTTCCTTGCATAAGTCATTCAGAGTCAGGGTACGAAAATGCAGTTGTTAAGTTGTTCGTTCAATCAGCAAAGTTCCTCAAAATGGAGGTTCATAGTTCACACCCCACACACTATTTAGAGTGTGCTTGTCATTTCTGGATGACCCAAAATTTAGTGCCACTGCGTGTTCCTGCCATCGGCTTTCACATACGCTACAAGTGTCATGAGTAGCCAAAGTTCTGGTCAGTAGGCATTTCTCGTGATTAATGTGTGCACTTCTTTATGCCAGCCTCGAACATGATTTTGTTCTGAAATTGGAAACTTCGCTCCACCCGGCTCTCGACGACGCAATCCGCGATTTTAGTGTTGAGATCCCTCTGTAAGCACCGCAAAGTAAGTATTTCGCGCATTACTTGAATTCCTATTCTCATGCATTCCCCTCAACTTTGGTTTTCACATATTCGTATAGGCATTAATATGTTGACAACTGCCACACATATAGCATTTCCTCACAGTTTCCTTAACCGCCCATCTTGAGCTATACAACTTGCCACACAACGTTCAAGCAGCTGTCGCTGAAACGCTATTGAATTCATTTGAACTTTGCTGCTTGCTGGAAAATAGCAAAACATTCCTTTCGACATTCCATCCAGCATGTTTTGCAGCATTCCGGCGCTATTTCCCCCTCATATTGCCTCATTCTCACGGCCAACGTGCTTCATAGTTTTCACTTCAGAATTGCCTCGACATAAAATCTTCCACCACAAGCAGTCGTGAGCACAGCAAAAATTATGCGCTTTTATGAGTCGTCTCATCCCATCCTTCTCCATTCCACTTCTCATGCAATCTCTTGAAGCATGCTGCTCGTAACCCTCATAAGTGGTCCCTATCCGCATGCACAATTTATAGTTTGCATCCTTTGCCATGATGGAAATGTTCATCGCAGAAATTTGTAGACATGCCTATTTTTCGCTTCATTTCTTTATTCTTGTTGCCTCACAGTTTTCTTCGTTTATTTCTGAATTAAGACTTCAATGACTGAGAGAGCGGAACGCAGCGCATTGCATTTTCAGAAATCGTTAACCGATAAGCTTGGATCGGCGAATCACATCATTCGAACTCCTTGAATAAAATCAGTCTATTTAGAAAGGTCGTAGATCTTGGAAAGGTTGCTGAAGAATTAATGCTGACACGAAGAATTGTGTCTCCTTCACAAAAATATTAATTTCCAATTTGGTCACTTCGATATGTCGGCACACCACAGTAAATTATGAATAACACACAAATTGGCATTTTTATGAGGCACTCAGAGTGAATAGGGTTGAGCCGTCATATTAAGAGCTCTTTCGTAAAAATGCTTTTATTAGCTGCACACATCGTTCCCATTGATTTTTGACGCTCTCACACAAATGCAGCAATTGTTTTTTTTTCATCTAGCCGAGGCACATTGATCATATACGTACCTACCATTTCACATATCACTACCTTTTCGAATTGATTTTGATGTTTGCTGGTCACACCTCATAGGTGATGAATCGATTTTCGTAAAAGCAAATCAGAAGATATGCTAAAGGATTGAATATAAGTAAAGAAATGATACAAAGTTTTGAATTGCGCTTCCTAGGAATTTCTCATTGATTGTAGCATAGAGAGTTTTTTTCAAAAAACACACATAATTATCGTGCTGAGTTGAACGAAAAACTCATCTCAATCATTCTGTACAGATTTTGAAAGGAGTCCTTCCTATTCAGAAGAGTCCATTTCTTGCTCCAACTTGTCAAAAACACTTGAAGTAAACATTTCGTCAACAAAGCGCATCTTCATCATACTTTTTCGACGTTTTCCAGAAGGCTGTCCTCTTTATGCGAAGGTTCTATTCATTTATAACCTCATTTATATTCATTAAATTTCATTTGTAATTATGTGTTAGAAAATTTGCCGTAGTGGTATTTCGTAGAGGCAGTGACATCTTTTGAAGGGAATGCGGCAGAATCACCTAGAAATAAGCTAGGTTTTGCTGCCCCTTCTAATGCTTTGACAATATTTTTTTTTTGAAGGCCACTTTATATACGGCTTTTATCGGGAAAAAACTCGCGTAGTTGAACTTATGAAACGATATGGAATCAGTGCCGATGGTTTGAGAATTGAATCTAGCGGAATCAGCCGAAAGGAGTTAGCCAAGGAACCCCATTGCACTATCAGAAATCAAGGTAAGCAGCCAAGAATGTCCATGAACTTCTGCTAGGAAGCACACAAAGGCGATCGCTTGCAACCGAATAATGAAACTTTAGTCGCCAAAAGCCATTCAGCTAAAAGGGAATTCCGAGCGTACTTCGAAAATGTCTGTCGGTTATGAAAAAAAAATCGTTTTCAATCAAGAAAATAAAAGAAGGACTTCTTTTCCTTAGAAAACAGCCGGAATTTTGGTTTTTAGCCGAAGCTAACCGATTCATCATTGTGAGGTTGAGCGATTATCAGCGAGGAAGTTATGGTCAGCATGGCATCCATTATTGCAGATAGATCCCACTGTAGAAAATTCGGGGCAAAGCTATTTCACAGTGGAGGGTCACGGATCATATTCCATGCATGCACAAGAAGAAAGCCTTTGGGAATCGCCTTTCCCGCATCTCCAAATTTTTTGCTCACCTTTATGAATTTACAATTGAACGAATAACATTCGTCCTAGTATCACTAGGCTATGTGAACAAATCATTATCATCTACCAATCCGTAACGCACTAATTTCGTATATGATGAAATTAGCTCACATCTAAGCACGTTGATCCAGCCGGCATCATGAAGTTCTTGCCTAACATGCGCTCTGCATTAGTTATTAATTGCAGCGACGCACTAACAGCTTTGCCCCATTTTACGTCGCCTTCAACGAGCTGCGTTTATTAGTGTGGCGATCGTTGGATCACCAAACGATCTATGCTTCATTCGTTTTCTTAGCAACTTTCTCAACTAACTAAAGTTGAATTTTGTGGATGCTGATTGTGGGAAAATTTCCACATTCCAATACATTGCTTGATATAATATTGGTTCTTTGTAAACATGAAGTTGCATATCATCTGTCGTGTTGAATTGGTTCTTGCAAATCAATGCATATCACCATGTTGATCACTTGCTAATGTTATTGAAAGCTTTCAATTAGCTATTAGTAATGAAGAAATACTGCAGTTTCACCCACAATGTCATGATCGTTGCTTTTACTTGAGTATATTCTCTTCGATTGGTCAGCATCATGGGTAGTCTTCTGATTCCGAACATATTTCAGCAGTTATGCTCAAAGAAATTCCCTCGTCAAGCTAAACCTCAGCAATTATTGAACCTTGAACGTATAGTTATCATCAGTTTATTCCAATTTATTTTTCACTGAAATGGAATACTTCACCATCGCCTTTACTATAATCACTACTGTTGCTCTAAACACAACGGCGGAATGATACATATGTAGGAACAGGATTTGTGTTGCTTCTAAGTAACTTTCAAAAAGAGCGCGACGATCGTGAAAGGGGTCCGTTGAAATTTGTGGTATTGGTAGAGGAACATCAACTTCATCCCTCACTTGTATTTGTTAATATCTCTTCACTTTTCATTTCTTTGCAAGGTTCGTTGCCTCGAATAGGGGATGAGAAAACAGCACTTTTATTACTGTCTGCGGCAGTCACTGAGGGAAACAGAAATCTAGCTGTAAATAGAGGTCTTCAGTAGCAGCGAATGGCATATAACTGAGAACACCGCAGAAAATTTTTTTAAGAAATTGAACTATAAAAGTTCAATTGGCCCATCCTCTGCAATCGCTATTCTTGTTCTCAGCCTTAAAACGCACTTCACCACGTAGGACAATCTGATGGAATCTACGAGCACATGATAAGCAACATTTCTCTTCAGACATAAGAAAACAATAGCAAATTCTGATGAAATATTTTCCTCCGAAGTCAGCTACTCTTACAATTCCAAAAACCGGAAGTAATGGCCTTTTGATAGCTCGGGCACTTGTCCGCTTGTCGAACACTTATTTCGATGGGAACGTTTAGTTTTTTGGCAAAATTGGATGAAAATGGATTTGACGGCGGCAATTTTAAAAGCGATCGTTTGCGTCGCAGAATATGTAACAGAGATTGTTGCCTTTCTGTTGCCTTGAATACTTCCAATGGGAAAATCTGGTCAACTTAGTTGTAGCAAGAGCTCATCGCCCTTCCCACCCTCCTTCCTCCAACAACGCCTCTCTGTTTTCGCGCGATTGCCACTTGTTCAGTACTTCTTCAATCGTCGAGAATAGCATGTTTCTTCAGTTGTTCCTGCTGCGTCCTTTCGTAAACTTGCTTGGGCAGATAACATTATGCTGATGTTATGTCCATGCGTACGTCGCAGATGCACTTACGCATTTGCATATTTGCGAGCTAGATAGTTTGAAATCAAAGGACTCTCAAGTGAGAGATAACTTTAGATCGCCAGGATGCACACAACAAATCTATTCTTATGTCGACATTTTAGACCGATTCGTCACCTTCAAATTGTGCAATATCCATTCGAAGCTATGCAGAACTAAAATGAATTTTCCTTACGATTCGTCAGCTTTTCGCACCAGCTGCTTCCCAGAAAAGAATGTGGCATTTTCTGCGAAGGGTTTAGTGAATTAGAATATGAATTAATCACTAAGCCTCTTTCATTATTTGTTTGTTATTTGTGAAGGCAGTTTCTTCGACGACTGATTACTGCAGACGTTTCTTCTCTTACTTTCTTTTTGATGACGGCTTTCAGCCTCTACGATTTTATTTTCTCACCTCATTTGTAATGAATCAATAGAAAGAATTCCATTTCGGCAAGAGGATTTCAACATCCGTGTATAGAAATATTGCGAAATCCCGCTATGTTGCGGCGTAATTTTCATCCAGTTCTTTTGTAGTAATTGCTAGATTATTGGATGCTGTAAGTGAGATATTGTAAAAGATTGTGGGCAGAAAAATTCGAACACATTTAATCATATTTGTAGTTGCGTCGGTTTTGGTGACGGGCTGGCTGACGTGGGCATGATCATGGGGTTTTCACTTTTTTTTTTAACCACTTGAAGAGTTGCTATGTTGGTTCGGTAACAAGTTGCGACTTCTGCATTTAAGAGGCACTTTGTGAGTTCGGCCATGCATAAAGTGTGCTGCCTTCTTAACGAGAGTTTTGCTTTTAACAGCAGTGATCAGCATCCCAATATTGCTTTCTCGTCAAGAGTTGCCACGTGTTCACTTACCGCATCGTGGACGTTAACCATGTTCGATTCAGCGTATCTGCAGAGTGTCGAAACAGTACTCTAATCTCTCCTCGACCATATTGTTTTTCTGCACTCTCTTTCCCCTGACTCTGTCTCTCATATGCATTTCCACGGCATCTATTATGCACTGCAAAAATTTATGTTCTTTTACTTCTTTATCGCTTCATCTATGCAAAGCCCGTCGATAAAGTCGTCTTCAAAGACATAGCCATCCGCTTCTACCAATTGCCTAACCCACAATCCTTCAGCCTTTGCCTTCTTCTTAGGGCGCATAGCATATTTTCGTGAATGAACATTCACAAACTCGTTTTAACATATGCGGAAAATGAAATGAGTCAAGCTCTGAAGATGAATCGAAGTGTTGTTTTCTGGAGGATTATTGCACGAATAGCTTGTAATGACTGGAATCGGTTTTCAGCTCTTCCGTTTTCCTTTTTCCACCTGTTTTTTTTTCGCTGCAGTAAAACTTTGCTCCTCAGCGAACATCATTTGTCGATAACCGTTCGTATGTTTAAAAATGCATTCGAATTTATCCGAATCTGCGTTTGGAGCCAATGATTTCACTCGGTTACCAATCAAGCGCAATTTCATGCGGTTACCATTATTCGTTTACTTTACACGCCACCTTTCAAGCGTTCATGACGTCATTGAAGGAAATAAAGCAGCCGAAAGTGTCCTGTAACACGCAATCTCACACCGTCTTGTCTTCTAGCTCTACCATTAACGTCTTTTGCGACACTCCATTCATGAGATTCCAACTGTTCAATGATTCTTACATCGATATCGCCGAAATGATTATTCATTATATTCAAGCGGTGTGAACTAACATTCCCAATATATTTGGCCCGGGGATGATCATAAAATTCCAAAACAACAAACAATGCTTATGTATTGAAGCAATAGAAATTTTATGTTAAGAACATTAGGAGAACAATAGTTTCCAAAAACTTCCCCGAAAGCTTTCAACAGTGAGGCCTGAATTACTGCCACAAATTTAACGCTATTTTTCCCTCCAGATGTGAAATAGTATTCGACCTCTCCATATTCAAGTTCAATAGAAGTCTCCCAATGGTGGGCTGCAACATGCCATGCATTTACCGCACATTTTTTCGTGATGAACAATCGATTGGCGGTATGAGGAACATCACATAAGCAAAATTATCTGCATTTCAAAAGTTACTGACCTTTGAACGAGAAAAGAAAAACGATCAAAAGTTAGACGGTGAATATGAGACAGCAGAGTCAGTGATGCTTCGCATGAATGTTTTCGATTTGTCTGTGCCACTGCCGATGGTTTCAGACTGCTAATTGCAACTGCGCGAAACAAAATTTTGCATTCTTATGTTTCTTCTCGAAGATTTGATAAATTTAGTGCAATCCACTCTCTCTCATTTCTTTTTACATTCAAATTCCATTTTTGTATTTTCGATGTAAATCGCCCCAAAAGAAAAGACTCTTTTCGATGTTATAAATCGTCGTTGTATTATTTTGCATTGGAAAATTATGTGCGATACACAAGAGAATATTTCAATCAGTTTCTTTAAATCACAAATGAATAATTGCTTCTCACTGAATATTTCAAGTGCATTGTCAAATCAGTGGAATTGTCTTTTGAGAGGAAATGAAATCTATGTATTGCATGTAGCAATTGCAATGTCCTAGCTGAATGGTCCGCATACGATTTCATAAAGAAATCTCATCGAGTAGAGAGTTCTACTTTTTATGATGTTCTGCTATCGTAGATAATTCTTCAGGAAAAATGTGAAACTTCTGAATAGGTAGATAGATTCGATCTCATCGTGCATCTGAAAAAATTTTTATATATACGAGCATAAGCATGCTCACTTCGAACTACTTTAGAGTTTTTGATGCAAATTTTATACAGTTGATCGATGATTGCGCTTCATTGGCTGTTCGCCGGTTCCAATTGAATATTTCCGCATTTTGTGCTTCATTAAACTCGAAGTTGGTGATACTTCCGCAGATCGTAAAGCGAACACAACGGTAAAAAGGCAGTATTTGCTAAGATTTTTGGAATTGCATAACTGTTATCTGCTTATGCGGTAAGGACGTGGGAGGAAATGGGTTCTAAGACGGCACAACGTTGCTTTTGATTTCAGGCTATTGCAGCACAACGCTCAGCTTTACTCCGGAAAAAAAATATAGTCGTATATGCCTTTGCGATTCTATAGCTAATAATAAGCCACAAACACTCAACCTTTCATGTTGCCATCGTTGCACTTCTGAAAAATTACTCTACGATATTCTTCTATATATGGTAGATGAGTAGATTCAGAAGGCGTTAGCACTGAGTGAACAATTGCACTATTCACTTTGATTATTTATGTGCTCAAAAAACAGCGCCAGGTTGTCCAAAATAGAATTATATGCTAGTGTTTAAAGTTGCCAAACCCGTAATTAGCTACACCTATGATGTTCAGCCGTACTCCGTTCCACCAACTCGTGACACAGGTGTCATATTTTAGCATTTGTTGCTGACCGCCTAATTAACGATCACTAGCAGTTTGGGAACTGTTGTCCCCAATTCGGAACTTTTAAAGTTTGTAGAAATAACCAATCTGAACATCTTCAGCACAATCTTTTCAATCACAACTGCTGTGAAGCAGATGAGCCAGTGACAAAGGTATGAAATACGAAGATGCTTCCAGCCAGCGAATAAAATAGCATGGAGCGAAGAAAGTTCGAGATCGTCATCAAAGTCTTTAGGACGAGGTGACACTTTAGAAGCGGCGCTCGAACTTTCTCAAGCTAGATTCATTGTGATTCAAAATTGGGAAAGGTCGATGCATAACGTGATGATCTGTTGCAAGCGGTTTTTTGAAGTCTAAAGGCAAGACGCCCATTCTGAAGTTTTAAATTTAGTTCAATGTTATTATGCAAAGAAGCTATCTCGAAATTCCTCCATATGTGCGATTGCTTGCACTTGCCGTTGGATCGGACGCAAATGCCACAATGTCGAATTATTGGTTTCTTTTTTCGGAAGCTCAATTATCCAATTTCGTTAGGCACATCCCAACTCCTCGTTTATTTGCCACAAGGCGTAATCTTTCACTTTGCTGCATTCAACGTCATCCCTCATCACTGCTAAAATTTGTAAGAGATTGTGCACAATTCATTGTTTTCATCAGCCTTATATTCTGCAATCTTCTTCTTGCCGAAGAAAGCCAGCGCGTTTATTTTTGCATTTCTTACTGGTAACGTTCAAGAACTTCTTCTTGCCAATCATGATATTTCCAATCAGTTTCCATTATTTTAATTGCATTTACCGCAGAAACAGCGCTTTACTACACCCTTTAACGTGGGAAAAAAAAGTATTTCGCACTTTGTGCTAATATATATGCTCTGCAAGCCATCAAAATTCGCAACGTCTATGCCGGGACGAAGTGACTACAGTTTTTCAATATTATGCATTCCATATTCACATGAGCGGACGTGCTGCATCCATTGGACGTATTGCCAATGAGGCCAATGACACACGTTCTGCCATTATTCCTCTTTTTTGTGCTCTTCGCTTAGCGGTTTGGGTCCTCGCCTTCTTCTTCATTAATCGGATTCTAGAAGGCGTCTTAATACATCTAGGCCACCTCAGTGTCTTTGGTAGCAATCGACACATAGTTACAGAAGATCACAGCAAGTGCTTATATTGAGTCGAAGCCTGTGTTTGTGTAGATAAGAATCGCACTGTCAGTATCGCATCCTAATGCTCGGAGTGCAGGCATTCTCCTCAGGCGAATCTTCCTACCGCCAAAATCTGAAGAGAGGCAACTGAACTTTACGCTGCAGAAATGCCTCCTTGTCTGCAATCATTACTTTCGTTGACTCATAGATCATCTGAGGAGGGCATCCCATTGTCGTAGTCAATGCACCTGCTCATACTGGTAGACTTAAATGTTTTGTGGAAAGGGAAAGGCAGAAGAAGTGAGTTGTGAGAGATTTCATGGAAAGATAAGAGCAATTGGTTTTTATCGGGCCAATTTGGAGCTCCCACAAACATCCATCGAACTTTTACATTCGATGCCGAAACAATGCCGAATCGGGCAGCCCTTGCGCAGTTTGCATATTTCATCAATACTCTTCAAAGGTCCTTTTTTTGTAATCCAAGATGGAGAACGATGTTCTCTACGATGTTCTTTGTTCCCACAAGCGAAAACAAGCATACGGGAATTCGATAATCGCTCGTGAAGTATTTTCCTGTCGTTCTTGCTTCTCTCCCCATCTACCTCCCCATAATCCTACACAATCTTTTCCTCGAAATTTACAATCATCCTTATGGGGTATGAGCTAGCAGTGTTGAGTACCCCAAATCTGCACTCACAGAAATTACAACATGCAATGAGCAGTGGAACGAGCAGTACTAGATAATGTAACTTCCTTCCGAAGAACATAATTATTGGCGGCTGCTTCGTTGAGTTTCATTCAAAAGCTGGTGTACTCTACGTCGTTGCAGTATTTGTAATATATGTGAATCGCACAAAGCCGCGAAGCTTACTTAACCAGTTAACGAAGTGTGCGCTTTCCACGTAACAACTCGTGCGATCACTCAGGCCGAGATCAAGCATCGCTTTATTTGTGCTCGGCTACTTTCGGAGGAAAATTCAACATGTTCTTTTAGGTAACTGCTGCCCATTTCAAAACCGTCAGCAATTTCTCATTCCCATCGCAGCAAACCCCATCGCTTTTCTCACTTCAGCGGTGCTCTTAAGCTGAACATGCTAGATAGTTGAATAGACAGGCACGCAAATACGTGCACATATAGGGAATAAGACATGTGCGCGCACAGATGCGATATCCTCATTAGCATACAATAATGACAACTTCCATGGGTTTCTTTAAAACATTCCATTACGTCTTTGAGTTCACCGAATGGGCTGAGCAGGAAATGATTTTCAGTTGTAGTTTTCCACAGTATTTGAAAAGGGGTAATACGTCGAATGACTCAGCAACTACATCGATTGACTCAGCAACTCGAAACTGTTACCAATAGGCATCAATAGGTGCGTAAATGAGTTCGACTTATAGACACTTCATACATATAAACACATAGACGCAGGACAGCAGTTATTATCACTTCTGACGGGGACTCCCTTTCACGTCGGAGAATTTGGCAGATGATGACGTTTAAAAAATTCACTTGAAGGTATTCGTTAATAGCGGGGTGTTTTGCAGAGCTATTTCAATGTTGCAAGTCAATGTAGGTTTCGGAGGAAATTTGGTCCATCATGGTTCATTTGTTTCACTGACTATAATCCTTCATTTCCTCCTCAACCTCCTTTCATCCACTCACGAAGGGGACCGAAGTTTTTGATGAGTTCGCGGGTAGGCCAACCGCTCACACGATGAAAGGCTGGCATCGTCGCCAACACTCATTTAGAGGCCAGCATATCTCGTTCTGGAAATAACTGTTCAAAAAATCTGCACAGCAATGTCTTGAACGACTTTTCGTGGACTCCTTATGTATCATGCTGTTCTACATTAGAACTGTATTTAATAGGAATCAATCCGAATGGTTTCATATGTTTCACGCCTTCTTTGAAGGCGCACAACAACAAGACGCTCTCCTTAGCACCAGAAACTCACCGAGAGAGGCAATAGGTCAATAGAGCTCTACATTTATTCGTTGCTCATCCGTCTCATCCGTATTCAAACTAAATACTCAGTCGTCGCATTGTGTTAAAAGAAGCAAGTGTTAGTAATTTTTTTTCGCCAATTTTTTTCCTCGTTAGTAAATCTATGCGCTAACTGAGATGGTCACTGTTCCCTTTGACAGGAAAGTGAAAAATGCGAGGTTTGTGGCACCTAGGAGACTATAGAGGGACAGCAATCGCAGCAACATCGCAACGATGCTTTTATTCTGCTTTTCACTCAGCCTCCTTGCTCATTTACTTCCCGTTATCTCTCTCCCCAGCATTTTTTATTTCACGTAGTGAATTTTTATACGACTTTAAGAGAATTTTTCATACAGTTGGAGGTAAAGTGGAAGGTTTTGAGTTTTCCTCCCCATACCGAGGAGGAAGTAAGCTGAGTATTTCTGGCAATGAATCAAAACTTGTCGTGATGAAAGGCTGAAGCATTCTCGAACTTCCACTCAGCGTATCTGGAACTGCATTACACTAAGTGGACTTTTTCGTTGAAGTTTCAAATAAAGAAATTGCTCGAAATACATCTTTGCTATATTTTTGGATGAGTTGAAGTAGGCATTAAAGAAGAAGTAAGATTTGCACGCATCACTTTTACCATTTTCCATGAGAGTTGCGTCATAGAATTCGACAACCATTAGTCAAGGGTATGTGATATACACTAGAGACGTTGAGACACATCAATATGCTCATGCTTTAATAAAAATTGCAATGAGGCGTTTAGCGATCAACGAGTCAAACAACAAAATCATATTAAATTTTGAGAATTTTATGTGTGTATTGCGCAGAACGAGTGTAGATGCTTTCAAGATTCAATGTGTGCAAATTTTCACTCATTCCTTAATTGGAAATTAATTCCATCTTATCGAATCCAACCATGCATTTTTTTTTCTGGATAATGAGGAGTATATATTTCAATGAGTTGCCGCTCACTCAGAATTAATTTTCTCCTCCTATTGCAGCTATATATCGAAGTGCAAAAATGTTTTTTTCATATTCTTCCACATAGTTGTCGAGATTTTATTCACAATCTAATTGCTCATTATCAATATACAATATTCAATTCACACATAATGTAACACATTTTACTTTCAGCGTTAACTGTTCACCAAGTGCCATTTGCGTCATTTGTTGCAGCATTCATACACACCAATTATTGGCCATCAAAACGAGTGGGTGGTCAGAATTGTGGCACTAAGCGTGTTGCATTTTTTTGTCACCATTCACAGTTTAGATGCTCGTCGATTGCGTTCTTACTTAGAAGCGCATTTCCGCTGCGAACATTTCTGCGTGAAAAGCATTTCCGACAAGCAGACCAGCGATCTAACGTAGAGAATATTAGATAATCAATCACCCCATTGTTATGATATCTTTTATTAACGTTGATTGCAACAGAAGTTTAGATTTTATAGTGAATCGATCAATATTATTGCTATTTTTATTGTTATCGAATTTTTATCGTCACCTTTCAAATCGCTATGAGGTTTCATTGGCCGCGTTGAAAGCTTACGCATATCTAATGAAGCCAAAGTGATAGGTTATTGCTCATGCTTGATGCCTCTGTTCGGCTACTTGTTTATTAAATGTTTTGCAGACAGACGTTCATATGAGTGACAGTTGCATTGTGAAATGGATGCTGTTCTCCAGGACAGTATTATTCCGTATGCTTGCACTTTCTCACATATGAATATTTTCATGCCACTTCGTCTATTTTCTTCTTGCCCTTAGTGGAGTGTTCGAACTTCTTTGCTGCTCTCGAGAAGTTTTGCTGTACTTATTCGTCTTTTGCAAGTGTTAAGTATTCAATTAATGTAAGCCCAGTTATTCACAACGACTGCCGCTATGTGGGCTGAAATATGCGAAAGGAAATGACTGCACTGAATAAGGGAAATGTGCAAATGCAATGGATGTATGTGTATACGGCTTTCTATCTTCCATTGTCTTATTGCGAACAAAACATCGAATCACTGATGTACAAGGATACGACTGCTGCAATTGCACTCTTACTGCAAGCTATTGAACAGTTGTTTCTTTGGGATCTGAATGCAACAGTGGTTGATAGCGTTTGTAATCGCCCGAGGGCACTAGACCTGAGAGCAAAAATCACTCTTTAATTTATGAGCCTTCGCTAACTTTTGTGAGTTTAGTGATCTACATTGTAATAGACGGCGAAGGTAAAACAATTTACGAAGTGGATTTTAAGTGATTAACGTAATGAATTGACTGCGAGATATCTGTATTATTACTCGATTAACGGCTCTCTTGTCAGAGCGCAGCGCTTTTCAATTTTTCTTTGAAATGTCATTGAATTCGTTGTTCATTTTTAGCCGCATTCGCTCCCATCGCATTTTCGATCGACTTCATTTGGCACAACGCTTAGTTCTCTTTGCTCCAATAATGGGGTGCACTCTGCTTTTCTCACTGATGTAGCAAAAGAATTTTCTTCTTATGCTGCTTCTACCAGCCAACATTGCCTACCTGGCAACGAGAGTGAGGAAAAACGTTTTCACGCATGACGCATATTTCTGATGATAGGCCATCCGATCGAGAGGATCTTCCGCCTACAGATTACTTCCGCCTTTTGCATATATCCCTTAGATCACTTGATGACTGCATATAACTGCAGCAATATCAGGGTGTCAAATTTTTGTTCGAACGCAAAAAGTTGAATTTTTCGTTTTCAAACTTGAAACATTTCGGCTGCATTGGACAGCGATGTTTCTAATATCAGCATACTGTCAAGAAATTTTCCGCACGTGGACAAGTGCGGTTTCTTTGGTGAAGATGTTACATTTTTCATTCATTTTCCGCTATTCATTTCAATATTATGGCTTGCAATCCTATGCTACTTGAATGATCGGAAAATTATCTCCGAACAAATAAATTTTAGGAAATTTCTGGGATCAATTTTATTCTCGATGGACGACAATCGTTATTTCGGCATTGAAATAAGTGCGAATGAACTTCACTTATGGGCTTAAAATCGATTATGATGTGCACTTCGTACCTTTTATGCATCTTTCGCAAGAGTGCATACTCATATTTGTGCATTCTTTTGTGTGTGTAAGTTTTGCTGTGCGAGCAGAAACTGCTCGAGAGGGTACGGCAACCTCATGCTCATGCTCCCATTCTCCACTCCCTTCTCCCACTTCCTCTTCCGTGGATATCAGTGGTCGATAACACATTTCATAGCCCCAAGCTATGGTGCTGAGTAAATTTGTCGCCCGACCACATGGCCTCCGAGCTCGGAGATCCAAAAAGGTTGGGCGTGAGTTCTTGTTCTTGAGAGTGTTTTGCCTCTTTCTTTCGTTCCTGAACAATAATATTCGAATTGTGGCCAACATAAATGGTGGTATTCATGCCATAAATTTCATAAATTTCCCTTGATTTTGCCCAATTAGTAAAGAGTGCACAAAATATGTCCTGTGAAGCGAAATTCGCGCCGAGATCTCCAAATACGACGAAATTTTGAGGGCGGAAACATCGAGATTAGTGCATGCGGAGTCAATTTTTAAAGTGCATCGTCTTTGCTACGAAAAGCTGTTTTGCCAAGGAGTTTGAAACCATTCGGTGCGGTGGATGCGGATCGCGCTGAATAAGCAGCAACAATAATATGAAATCATTGAGCTATAATAAAAGCCGGAGTTGAATGACCCAGGCTAAATTTTAGAATCGCCCCTGCAAGTGCCTTCAAGATTTCAATACAGATTTCCTTCTGTTTGGTAGAGTGGATATGGCGATAAAACATCTGCCAAATGAATAGATGGAGTCAGTAATATGAAGAACAAGCTGACGTAATGCACTAAATTTTATTGTGGTTTTCAGTTTAAAAACATTTCTTAGCGATGCCAAATGAGTGTTAAGTTGAAATGTATTTATGTATGCTTCTTTTTGAATACAGTCTCATGTAATATTGGAAAAGAGAACAAATGATCTTGGATCTTGTTATAAGTGACAACTGGCCCAAAAGTTGCACATGCAAATCCGCAATTGCCCTTCTCTCTGTCGAAGTCAAGTGCCTCAATGTGTAGCAATGCCGTACTATGCATTAGAGTTGTCCGAGGATCGCCAGAACCGCTGATCATCGTTTCCCAATGTGACAAACATATCAACAATCATGGGATGCTGCCAATAACTGCAGAATACTCGATTCTTTTGAAACGAATGTTGCCGAATGATTCACTGTGAATTTAGATTCGAGTGATGAAGCGAGTGCGAGAAAATAAACTAGCTATAGGAGTTGATGAATGGGAAGTGATTGCAGGCCGAGGTGACATCCGATGTGATCAGTGTTGCTATGCCAGTCGCCAAGCGAGGTCTCGTTGCACCGCAAAACACCTTTCTCGAAAACGTCATCCGCAGATGCAACAGCGCAGGTTTACCACCACTCCAGATTATATTGCATCGGGCTCTCATTTGCCACAGGAAGCGCATTTCTAATCCATATTCTTATGAGATAGATGAAAGCGAATACGTGGCAATCTAAGATGCATAGTAATAACTTTTCGACTATACCGTTGCGCTTAGGTGGACTCGTACCGCCTAGAGCAGATTTCAATACAAGTCTTCGTATTTCAGTGAGAAAAGTACTGCTTCCAACAAAAGTTTCCACTCGGCAGAGTTGCAAAGGTTATAAAGCAAGAAGAAAAACGAGTTTTATCTGACACTTTAGGGAGACAATACTGGAGAAGTAATCGGAGCGCTATGCGGAAGCTTTTCGAAAAATTTAATCTCCATGTGCGATATTTACGCAAGTGATGTGGATGGAGAATGAATGAACGACTCTATGCAAAATTTATCTCGAAGCAGATGAAAAATCCTCAATCCTTGTCTCAGTCATTGATATAAGTTTGAAATAATCTGCCTATTCAAACGGTATATGGGTCGTAGAAAATATTACATTGTTGCATTGCTCCTAAAGTGGTAATGCGCCTGAAATGGTGCACTCTCACACTATTCTGGACACTAGTGAGATTGAAGAGATGAACGTTGGCATATATCTTGAAAGTTCGAATGAAAGCGATAGCTGCAATTATAGGGAAAGTGTTTCATAGATAGGGGCAGGCGAAAGTGCATCCTCTATAGAGTACTCTAATTTCCACTTCTTAATTCCAAGTTGTGATTATGAGCTGCTAGATAATAGCTTATTTCCTGAAATATTTCACAATAAAGCAGTAGTCACAACCTTTGTTGATGATCATCAGCGATCTACAATAATTATGCAACGATCGCCCTCGGTTTTTGAGAAAAAGATGCACATTTATATGGAAAAGTGATTTAGACACAGTCAAAACTGCTGCCGATTAGTTTCTTTTGGTATAAAGCAAGCTAGCTACGATAAGAACGGTAATGGTATACCGGAGAATGCTTCCGAGTGCGTAACAAACCAAACTCAGATTGAATGCTACCACTTAGCATGCTACCACATCATAATATCTACCAAAAGTCCTTACTGTATTTCCAAAAAAAAAAAAAAAAATCTGAAGCTGGCTTCAAGAAGTTCCGCTATAGAAGCAAAATTCACTCACTGGATATCATTTGGAATCATGGTAACGGATTGACTGTTATTTTATATCGCGATTAATTGGGTGATCGCTGAGGATATTTCAGACTGCAGTTTTATACTGGCGAATGCTCAGATTGTCGACTATCCAATTGTTTATTGCAACGACGGCTTCTCTAAGTTGGTGGGTTACTCACGTGCCGAAATCATGCAGAAGCCATGCTCGTATGTTTATTCGCTGTTTTGCCGTTATTTATTGTGCCATTTCGTTAAAGAAACTTTTAATAAAAGCGTGCATAATTTAATAGCCAGTGAACATGAAAAGGCTTCAGCAGATGTGACATATCGGATACTGTAAGGGTAACCCTCTAGTTTGTATGTTTATGGTTGCCCGTTTGCCATCGTTTTTCCTCAGAAGGAAAGTTGTTGTAGCGTGTTGTCGTTCTCGCATGCCGATTGTCGTTTGGATGCAATATTTAAAGGTTGAGATGGTAGTGTTGAGGCAGGACATGTTGTGAGATAGGAGCCTTTCATTCGAGTGCTCACTAAGTAAGAACGTATATTTGCGAATAATTGTGTGTTCGTATTGATCCCATTTGGATCACTACTTTATGATGGGTAGGTTTCCTTACATGTTCCTGAGCCAGTGCTAAGGCAATCATAGATGCGTCGAGCAGGAAAAGTTGAGTCCTCTGTATGTTGAAGTATATGAGCAATCCTCTTATAATTCAACGTATAGAGGAATTTTTAATAATCACGCATCCAGTTGACTAGTTCTCAAAAATGAGCAAACTTTTCAAGCCGTTGAGGATTTCGATAATATTTGAAGAGCAACGCAAATTTCCAACTCATAAGGAGCGTTTCTAAATTTTATGATAACCTATCGTAGTAGAAAAGCACAAAGCTATGAGAATAATGAAGTGGTCACATTGCGAGATAACGTGTGCGATGAGATGCCCTTAGAGATGCAATTTTATTTGTAAAGGAACTCGAAAGGATAGCGTCTTGCCCCAATAACCTCTTTTAACCAATGCATTCCTCATCGCAAATACGAACGGTAAAAGCCAAAGAAAAAACCTGCATATCTCTTTACTCTCCGAAACAGGAAGGCACATATATGTAACCGAGCGCTCATTTCCACATAATTTCCTGCAGTGTCGAGTTCTTCGATATTTTTTTGCACCACCGTATGTATTACATACAAATAAAGTAATAATCATAAATCTTCTCGGCAATCCTCAACAATATTTCAGTGTTTCCGCGTCATAGATTCAATGCAACCATGCTTGAGAGGGAAAACGACAATTTCTGTTCCCCCCTCCTCCCGGCTTCCTCTCTCTTCTTCCTCTCTTGCTCTTTGCTGCACCTATCTCTTCCTTACACTGTAGACAGTCGGGTATACTTCAAAAAAGCAGATCCGAGTAAAACTTCTCAAAACTGTTCCTAGAGTAGCATATTTATATTCCTTCTGATAGGTATTTTCCCCATTCGACGTTCAATTTACATTCAGATTGTCGTTCATGCACGGCGATCACAGCGAACCAGAGGCGCTGCAAAGGATACAGAACGCATTGGATATGTGCAAGACAGATCAGACAGAGATCGGATTGAACAAGAAAAACAGTTAGTGTTTTTGTTTATATGATAATAAAGATACAGCTACGACGTGATTTACCCAGCCTGTTCAATCACTTCTGCCATCTTCCTCATTTTCTAGGTATCTTCTTTCCGTTTGGTTGATTTGGCGGAAGAGAAGAAGTCTTATTGAAGAAGCGAAGGCTGACGGAAGAATTCGCGTCTGCCATAAAAAGTTGAACTTAACAAGTTTCGAGGTTTTATTCACCTGTTCAAGATAAGCATTGCAGCAATTCACGAAAACAAATATCCGCTCTCCTTGTGACTCGCCAATCATCGTTCTTTGCGATGCCTGTGCGAGGTTACTGGGATGGGCATTCCATACATCGGTCATTCGTTACATATTCCGGATCCCCTAAACAGTGACAGCTTCGTTTAATGCAGTGAGTACATATCGTGCAGTCACTGTTAGAACTGTTGTTAGTTCATCGCATTCGAAGCTTTGCGCCTATCTTGGCGAAGTGAAGGTTTCTGCCAAGCGTGCACGGCCTAATGGAACGTTTGGTCATCAGCTAGTCCTATCGTTAAGTAGCTTTTCATTCACACTTTTAAAGTTGATGCCTGAAGGATGGGACTGTGGATCGAAAACATCGATACGAGTTTAGAGTTGACTGTTATAACGAAGTTCGTTTTATCAAAAGTTGAAATGCGAGTTATAAGGTGGCAATAATAGAGTGACAAAAGAATTAGAACACTTGTCGGAAGCGGGCGATCAAACTACATCGTCAACTAATGAAAATCCATCTACGAAAGATGCACTGTCAGAAAGAATGCAGCAAGAATACTCAAAAACCATAGCATGTTGCCATGATCAAAGAGTTGGCAAAGTTATGAGCATTTCCCAAAAGTGTTTACAGAACTGTTCAGCGGTTTCATTGAAGCAAGCGAAGAAACCATATCATTTTGTGTCTCTCGTTTCCGCGTCCTTTAGCCTCTAATTATTTTCCTGGCCGACTTTGAATGCAGCTCACACTTTTCATATTCCTTTTTTGTACACACACCACTTTTACGCTTTTTCTCCAATTACTCTTACACTAAACGACGTCCTGAAAAAAATGTGTCCTGTTTGGCCTATCTGACAATGGAAGATCTGTGTCGAACACTAATTTATCCTGAAAATATCAGTCGAAGTGTATCATATCAATTTCGAGTTCGATCCAAACGTATCTCCATGCATTTATTGAAATTTCGGTAGTGTCAGTACCCGCATTCCTTGAGTGCCAATCTGTTAGCTATGACATCTTTTCGTGGAACTGTTGACGATCAACGTGAAGGTTTGTGGTTGAATGCAATCACACGTTTAAACGCTTGATAGGTAAACTATGGCTGACATTTTTACACAAATCTCCACAAACTAAAAGCTGCAATGAGGGCAGAAAACTTGGCATTTGAAGGGGGCGATTAAGGGTTAGGCTCTGACTGAACTTTTTCGATCAGTTGAAAAGTGCAATGGTCGGTGTAGACTCTCTTCTTTAAATGAAGAAGGCGCATTGCCCGGGTAACTAAATTACTTCCTCAAGGAGTGAAAATGAAGATCATCGAGAGATATGGCAGTGCTGGAACGCCCGTCAAAAAACAAGTGCCCTATCCGATGAGCTAGGTCAGCGGTAATTAGTAGGGGTTGTTTTGGCTCAGAGGCAACCGACAGGTGGTGAGTTGTAATTTTTCCTGCAAAAGCTTCATATTCAGGGGAAGATACCTCGGGGGAACACCGGGTGGAAGAATTAGGAGTGTGCGAAACCGACAAATTGTTATTAATAAATATAAATATTTCCCATGCATGCGACTGAAAGTCCGCCAATAATTTTTATCGTTTTTTAAATTTATTTGCGTATAATCTTTCAATCCGTATTACTCTAATGTGACAGCTGGCGTGATGAGTCGCAACAATACTTCGGGTCCAAAGATCACAAGTTTGATTTAGTAAAGAATGATTTTTATGGGTAAATAAACGTCTTTGATGAATGTTTTTCAAGGCTCAGACTTGAGTCACAGTACTGACCGTATGAGAATTCAATTGAGTTAATAAGGTCTAAGATGAAAAAAAGGCACTTATAAAGCGATTCAGTTTTACTGAATAGATGAAAGAGACAAGAAATCACTTGGAGTCGGCCCATATAAAAAAATTCATGTATAATGCCGAAAATCTAAATGATGAATATGACAAACTTTTGCAATATATTCCCAATGTATTGCAAATGAAAAAGGTTAATGCAGAAATAATTTTGCATACCTTTCATTGCGATCAGACCGTATTCGTTATATTCATGAAACCAATGATATAACTGATTATTGGCACTTATGAGGAAAACTCATTAAGGATGAAAAAAAAGGATAAGTGGTGCTTAAAGAAGAAATTGAGAGAAATATCCATGAGTTTTGCTTGGAGAAAGTAGGATTCACGTTTGGAACTACGATGATGAATGCTAAGGAAAATACTGCTAAAATGAAAACTATAAATGACAGCTGTCCACATCACAGTAGGGTCGGTGTTCCATGAAATAAGTATAGGATAGTCGATGAAGAGAAGTCGTTTAAATCGCACTGACCGCCAAAGAAGATGAAGAGTATTTAAAAATCCTGAACAAGTGAGATAATCAGTGAAATCGTATTTCACAGTAGCAGCAAAGAGGTGATTTTGGTGCCTTCTACATACTTCTAGACAGATTCGAATTAAAATTATGTAAATGTTATTAAGTGCTTACAATGAAAGAATCACTGCGATTGGATAAGTAGTTTAAGGGGACTGAAGTAAAAACGTTGAAATAGGTTGAGATGAGTTTGTTTCAAATTTTGCCACAAAAACTGAGAATTATTTGATGATAAATCTGATAGTGATGTAGCGAAGTGACGGCGGAAGGTGAAGCTTTCAGATATAAGCTTTGAAAACACTCTGACATCGCTGTGTGATCATTGTAATTCTGAGTCGGTTTTGCAATGAATGTGAACCATCAAACACAGGTCACGGTCTCCAATGAACGGACCGTCCCATACACTTACCACTCTTGGAACGTATGATACTTGGAATCTATAGCAGTCGTTATTTGTGGGTAAATATTCATAGCCTTTATAGATAATCGAACGAGAGGGCTTAAGCGACATCTAAATGCCTAAAGGGGATTGTTTCAGTGGGTGAAAAAAAAATTGGCTGCATATGAGAAAGCAAATCGTGATATCTTTACGGAGATGATTTAATTGAGAAGATTTAAGGAATCCATGTCGTATCCATCACACTAAAAATTGTGCTGAAGTAGCTTATCGTGATTGCAGCTTTCCTGTAAGCAACAAAATTTATTGCATTATCATTTGAAATCTTGCCCAGGTATGTTTGCTCGCTATTTTATCTATGTTTCTCTTTGAAAATTAGGTGTCTCTGACCCTATAACCGTTTCATAGAGATATGAAAATCTTTTATCTGCTGAAATATTGAAAATGAGATTAAAAAAACCGTTAGAATTGAAAAAGGATCTCTGGAATCAATCGTCTCGANAAAAGCCGTTAGAATTGAAAAAGGATCTCTGGGATCAGTCGTCTCGATTTTTTTTGTCTTTAGTTAAGTACTGAAATCTCGAAGAAATTAATTGAAGCAAAGTTATGAATGTTTCAAAAGGCTGGATTTCTTTTTCGGAAATCTTGATGAAAAAAGCTATTAAAAAAGTGAGGTATACACTATATTTTGAGATCGATTCACTGAGAGTTTTAGGAATGATGAAAAAATTTCACTTATAATAAAATCCAAAAAAAGCGTCCTTCTATTGCTTATCTCCTGAAGTATCATGCGATAATTTGCTGAATTGAAAAGAATAATTACCAGAGGCATTGCCCAGTCTAATAAGTGTGTGTTCAATGGAAGTTGGATAGAACTGCGCATAAAAGTGACCCTCAACGCGAACAGCTTTCACCGAAAAATGACCCCCTTCCACAAATAGTTGTTATACGACTATGTCGAAAATCTGCAAACGTCTCCACAAATTCCCACATTCAGTTCATTCCAAGTCTTGATTATAGATTATCGGGCGTAACGCCAGAAATTGGTTTGATTTAGTTACCCAGACCTGAGGGCTTGCACATTTCATAAGACTGCGAATATAGTGAACCATTGCGCAATAAAGATTTTCTTCTTCATGTGGCGATGCGTCGGTGATCCATAACTGGATTTCCCATCAAAATAATTGCATATGCACCTTCGCAATCCAACAACCATAATGAAGTTGACGTCATTTCTTCCAAGCAATCATTTCTTTGAGTGATAATAGTCTACTGAACAGCGTTGTATAATCGGAAAA
>JAARMF010000904.1:42774-56532 GCA_022844705.1 Toxascaris leonina | reverse complement strand
CCCCCCCCCCCCCCCCCCCCTCATCTTTCCCCAAGTGGCTCACTTGACAGCAGCTTTGTTCGCCGAGGTGTTAACAATGAAAGATTTGTAAAGGAATATCACCCATATCAACCAGAATGGAATCAAGTAACTCCACTCTCAATAATGGATCCTGTTGTATCTTTCTTATTATTGTCACTTTTGAAACCTTGACTGCAACAGTTAGGCCACAATTGAGCGCGGTGAGCCAAAAGCTCGTTTTCTGCGAGTGAAGATGACTGTTATGCGTAGTGCACTGAGGAAAGGCAAAAAAATTGAAACAAGATCTCATTTTCCCGAGAATAGGTACGGTCCCTTCGATTGGTTGCTAAGTAAGGACGGTAGCATTCTAATAGCAAATCTTTGAATAGCAATGCATTTGCATCAGAGATACATGCAACGAGGAAAATTTCGATATGACATTTATTTACGCATGAAGTCAATAGCATCAAACTTCTGTTCTTACTCTCACGACCGAATTGTTCATTGTGCGAGCATTCTGCGGCAATCGTTAACGAGATAGAACTGAAGAAAGTTCGGAAAACAAAACTGCCAGCAGTTCTAGCGACGTTCACTGTTTTCAAGAAAATAAAAGCTATTTCAGCTATAACTCTAATGTGCTTATGCAAAAATGCGTCATGACGACTTCATTATTGCGCATGCGCAAATGTGCTTTCCTGTGTGTTTGTGCACAGCTTTCACTAACTATAAAAGCTGTGAGGGAGATGGATGAATACAACAAAGCTTAAAGAGCAGTTCTGTTATCATTCATCTGTACAAGTTTCAGAGACTAACTTTAAAACGCCACAGAAAACTTGCACATAAAAATTGTTTCGCTGGCAACCAAATGAGTCCGGAGAACGAATTTTTCGGTTCAGGATTTAACAAATCTCATTTCTGGGAAGACCAGCAATCAGGCATGTTAATGTTCTTGCACAACTAGACGTTCACTTCCCTTGGTTACTTTGCCCATCAGCTTTCGAACTCTCTTCAGTAAAAAAAAACTTTCAAACCGAAATTTTAGTTGCTGCGAGAAGCACCTCGCAAATCTCAAGGGGGCTGTTTTGCGAATTAGGAGCTGCGAGTTGACACTTAAGCCAATTCATTAGACCTCGTCTTCCTGCCCACTTATCACAGCTTGATTTGTCAAGAGCTTGCTCCTGTCTTCTTGCTAGTCTTCATTTTCGTCCACTCCGTTATAGCGGCTTTTAAATGTGGGTTGAGCCAAATCTGGTACTTGCCGCCTTTGAGACATTTTTTAGAATAGGGACAATATCTAGCAATGGCTAGTATCAACATTCAGTCGGCATAGTAACTGCATGACCAATTCATGGGGCCATGCAATCGCATCTCGAAATGCTTCAATAAATTCGAAGATGGAAATCATAAAATATTTTCAACATATATGACGCTTCATGAACGGAGTTTTCTCCTCAAATCATTCTCGGACAAATTGATGATCAGGATCCCAGTCAGCATAAACGGTCGTTGCAGCACAAGTTTTTTGTGTTGCTTAAGGCGCTTGGAAAATACTAACTGCTCGTTTAAAGCCATACAAACATAGTAAGCAAGCCTCTTGGTCGTACACTTCGACAAAAAGCCCACTAAGAGAAATTGAGCAAATTGCAAATTTCGCGAATCGACTGCTACTGACAGACTTGTGCACTAAAATAATACGTCATTTCAAATGTAACTACTGCATCACGGAGCCCCTCTATTCAGTTAATAACTGATCAGTCGAACAAGCATCACGACTGATTCTTTCAGTTTGTTTTCGCATCAGCAAAAACAAACTGCCAACGTATTAACACTCTATGCATTGCACCCGTATCTTGTCGATCAAACTGTTTGCATTGCAAACTAACATTCAGCGGTCCTATCCCTTAGTCCGTCCTTGGAGTCGACTTGAGTGGCGATTTCTTTGATTTTCTTCCAGGTGCATATATGTTCCCAGTTGCCAGGTTGACCAAAAAAAAAAAAAAAAAACGGGATAGAACTTTGTCTTTGATGGCTAATAGATGGAATCCCTGCGTAATTTCGTCTGCGTATTTGACTAATTTGTCCATCCCATGGCATCAACTTTGCCTGGTTATTGTTAGTCAGTTTGGGCTTGTTAGCCGCTTTTCGGATACCTTGCATCGCTCATGACATTTACTGTGTATTGAGCAGCAACAGAGCCACTGTCAATGACAGGAATAAAGCAGCCGCGTTTGTCGTTATCCACAGGTTCATACATTACAGTTTCAGTATTATTTCGAGTTCTTTGTTGATCTTCTGCCGTCTGATCTTTTCTACCTCACTGATCTAATTCTGTTTTGATCTTTAACCCTAACTTCACTTTTACTTTCTTCACCTGACGATCGTTCATCTTGCGCTCAAATGCACTGCAAACTTATGTTGATGCTGTACGAAACCTCAAGTGATATGACGTCGCCCGGAGCCGTTGGCTCGTAGCCAAAATTCGGTTGGAAATGAGCGCATTTCAAAAAAGTTGGTTGACGTTCCATTGTAAGCAGTCAAAGCAACTGTCCTCATTTTTAGATTGTTACAAACCGACCAACGTTTCGGTTTCTAGCCAAAATCTTTAAAATGTTATCGCAAGAATTATGTGCAGCATCATTTGACCACTGCAGTTGCACCTTCCAACAACAGCGGCAAATGGCAACAAACAGACGACGACATCAAAGTCACAAGTGCATGGAACTGTAATAAACCCCTGGCCAAATGAGAGCTATTATCTTCCTACTACAAGTAGAAGAAGAAGCTACCCTTCGAAACAATGGTCAGGAGAGGCTACTGTATGGATAAACCTTGAGTTGTTTGATTCGGTGATTTCCCTGCGATAAAGTTCAGCATCCACATACTTGCATATCTTTGTTCCCTTGTAAACCTGACACCAACACTGCGACCAGGGCTCCGATTATCAAGTCCCACTTTCCTCATATCTGGTTCTCTAAACATCAATAAACACAGCCAAGGGTTTCTTCTTTTGCAAGATCATGGTCTGAAAGCATGACGAACCACTCGATCGGACTGCAACTTTCGATTTAATCCACTTCAGGTTATCCATCTGATTTACCTATCAACTTAAAGTTATCACGCATCAGATCTTAAGCTCACAAATACTGTTTTACTTCTTATTCAGGAGTAGTAATATCGAAGAGAACAAAAATGAGATGTGCTCCTTCCTTGGAAAAAAGACTCTTCGGATAACATTGCTGAATGACCTTCATAATTCACACAATTTCTATTCGAACGGTACTCTTCAGCAGTTATTCGCAAACAGCGTTTGCTGATTCAGCTTTCTTCTTCACTCGCCCGGGGGGACCGTAATCAAAGGTACTCGAAAAATATCCAACAATTCGATCAATTTCCTCTTAAAGATCCATTTGCTCGTCCCGATTGACAGCGCATGCCGAATCATGTGAGTTCAAAATAAAATTAATGCCCATGCTCCATTGTCAACTTACAACTACGTGCGCAATAAAGGATGGTACAAGCTTTGTCTCAATCTGACGACAATGCGCAATAAGCACAGTCAAAACAAGGAAAACAACCAAGTAACGTTTTTTGCTGTATACGTATTGCTACACTCGACAAAATTACTCCACCTAATTTGTCCGTTTTGGACCCCTGTGGATTGTTAAACAACTTTCGTCTTTTGTGAAATCATGGCGAAAGTCAGAAGACGTGGTGAACTCTTACAAATTCGATGCGCTGTTGTCCGTTCAGTACTAGAATATACTAACTGCATCAAAGCAGCGCAAATAGCCGCAGAATACGAATACGAGGACATAAGGGAGAGAAAAACGTACTAAAAGAAGAAATAAGTCAATCTATCTATACAGGAGAGGCCAAAAAAGCAACTGAATATTTGGATGATAACTGCTTCAATATCAGAAATTCGCGAAAAAACCAGAAAAATGATGACTGCGCAAATGAAAAGCAAGAAATCTTATGCGATTTCAGCATAAAGACACTACTGGACGCGATCTCTCATAGAAGGCGGACCGCTTCGAACAGTTCTGGTTTCAGTAGCAGGATATGTCGTCATCCTATTGCACCGGAAACGTAAGAAACAATTTTAAACACATCCTCACGTTTTCAGAACAGATTGCCTCGGTCCACACGAGCGATGTGAACTACTTCGAAGCGCAGGACTTCGGGTATATTCCCTCTTTTTCATTTCCTGTTTCGTTAAACACGCATTCCCCCCTAAATCTCCTGACCTTTCATTCTTTTACATTTCAGGAAGTAACGACGCTTTCGACCAGTGCAACATATATTTTTAAATCGCTCTTTCAAACTACAAATGACTCATAATTGGCCTGGTGGGGCCAATCCTTTCGACTTCCAGCGCTTTCTGTGGAAATGATTTTCTAATAGAAGAGCATTTATCGATCCCTAACCGAACGCAGTCAGTTGCACACCAAATTTTGGTTTAATCCGAACGCAGTTCTAAAACATCGATCGCTTACCGAATGAATTGGCTCAATGAAGGGCGAATTTCGATTACAAAAGAAGGAGTCGAAAAAATCACAATCAAATTTCCGTCCGTGAACACCGATTGATGTTCAATGTTCGGCTTTGTAATGAATCTCGGTCGTTTGTTGCTATCACTGGTTCACAGAGTTTGATTTCGATTATTGCCCATCCCGGAGTAGCTTGAGATGACGTCTTCGTTCATTTGGACTTCAAAAATATACTTAGAACAGAGGGAATGTTCTTATGGTTGAGCCCCGTTTACAACAGTCATCTCTACACCTCGGCTTTAAATCGTGATTTGGCGTACATACATGTTGCTTTGAATTATATGTGAAGAAATTGAACCAGCCTCGCTAGGAAAGAATATGCAGCAGAAATCAACTCTTTGAGCAGCTCAAAATCAACTGCTTATGTTTACTCAAGTGCGTAAACAGATACAATGACGAGAACATTGCCGTTTTATTCGCGGTAGTGCACTTAAGCCAATTTTCTCAATATTTGAGCTATGTTATGCTATAGATTCCTGAAATTGTCATCTCCCTCCCCCAAAGGAACGCTTTCTGGATCAATTCTTCATTGCGCATATGACCAGTATACGATGCATGCTCCCTATCAGAGTTGCGCAGAAAAAGATTTTAGAACCGGGGAAGGAAACAGGAAACTTGTGACGCAACGGAGGCAGCATGCAAAAAAACTAGAGTCGAAACAAGCTTGAAGCTTCCCATGTGAACAGCTTTCATTGCGCAGTCGTGCTGCATGGTGAATTTTTCTCTCCTTTATTTCTGCTGTTTTAACTCACTTTATTTTGTAAATTCATGTTTATTTTTATTTCAGTTGCAGGGGAAAGTAAAAACGCGGCTTATTATAAGCTTTGAAAGCTTGTAACAATTCTCGCTCGGCTTATTCTGAATGGTAAAAGCAAATCCTTTTTCATATGAAGTGCGTGAAGTCTTCTTTGTTAATCTTATCATTTTGGTACGACATAAATAATAAGCCATTTCTACTGACGACTGTTCTCATATTTAGCTTTATAAAAAACGACGCAGAGAATGTTAATTAATAACTTGGATACGATTACTGCCAACAACCTATTACATAATTGTTTCGCGGTAAGAAGCTTTCAAAATGAACAGAATTTCATAGCTTATGAGACCATAGCTGTTCCTCTGATGATAAACGCATTCTTCTGATGATAAGCGCAATCGTAGAACATGTGATATAGACAGCATACGGCGTCAAGACGAATTTGTCATCCCTCTGATGAACCGATGGGCGGGATAAGAGTAAGATAAAAGCAGAAAACAAATCTACAAACAAAAACAGAGTGAACAACATGCCGCAACAAAGAAAGTAACACTCATGAGACAGTACCTGTGAACAGAAATAGCAGGTCAAGTGAAAACTTGTAAAAACGAGAAATGAGTGAAGGGGGCGGGACGTATTGTTTATTTTCTCATTCAAAAAACGCGAAACGGAGTCATTTTGGTGGCAGAGATATGATTCTCTTCTCAAAAATCTGTAGTGGTTCAGATTCCATGATTTCGTACAGTACGCAATTCAACACATTTATTACTTTATTTGAGAACAAGTTTTTTTAAATATGCGGAGCGAGTGCGCCCATTTAGGAGGGATAATTCAAAAATCATCAAAAGGAAGGTCAGCATAGTCATTAACAATACTGTATGCCATATAAAGATCAAAATAGAAACGACTCAGCTCAAACATTTGCAAACCTGGAGCGCAAATCTGTGCATGTAATTAGGAGTCACAAATGATCAAGCATAATACTATCTTCTGAATAATCGAAGCGTGAAGGGCCTTTGAACGTCTACACTTAGTTATTTTCTTACTATGGTCATTACAAAGGACATGTGAAATGCTAGATGTTCAGAGCAAAGTACGATCCAAGTGGTGAATTTTGCGGTTGAGTGCATAGACGACATAGGGTTGAACATGGGCTTGGACGAGAAATAGAATAACAGTCAAGAAATGGAAGGAACCGGTGAGAATAACAATCACTATTGGACAGCAAGACTTTCGTAGCAACCAGGAGGTAGGACAGATACCATCTTATCAGAACACTGGTAGGATAATCATAGATCTTTACAGGATTTCGAGCGAAATTTTGCTTTAATCTATCAATTTTTCGGTCAAATGTATGTCAGTCTCATTTTACAAAAAGCGAGACAAACAGCCATTGGTGTTAGAGCGTTCCTGAGAGATAAACCTGCCCCTCACGCCTTCCTCTGGAGTTATGCCGGAAAGCATTTGTTCTATGTGTTGCTGCATAAATGTCCAGTTCCTGGAATACTTGAAAACTTGCCTACTTGTGGGAAAAAAATGGTCGTTGCGCTGCATTTTCTAATGCGCTTGTTTGCCTATCGAGTTGGGAAGCAGCAATGCGATCAGTTGCTGTCTTTATAAGAACTTGTTTGAAATAGTCGAAGTCTTATTTTTCGCCTCATCTTCAAGACTTCGTGCGATAAGTATACTAAGGATCAGTTTATTCCTCTGAAAACGCCACTTTTTTGTAACTACATGTGCATCCAGCTGTATCAAAATTGGCTACAATTGTTGGCGTTGAGTGTTCAGTGCAAGCATTATTTCACTGGAAGCTGTTCAGCGACGTGGGACGGCCGCCTTCGACTTCCGGATCACGTAGTGCTCAGAGTTGATGCTTCACGTGGTTAATGAGTCGTTGCTTCACCGTTGCCTGAGCATCGTGGTGGAAGGAAACAGAAGACGAAAGGTGGTAAATGGAAAGGTTGGTGGGAACTATAAGGAAATCGTGAAAGCACGTATGACACCCGTTGTTTCCGATAAAAGTCGCACGACAAGCAGCACAGTCATACGTCCATCAAATCAGCGACGGCTGGCGAAGCCGAAAGTGGCTAATGGCGAACACCAACAGCGCTCTTTGTAGTCATTTATATGAGCAACACCATATGAATCCCTGGGACTGCCGGACTGCTGGCACCGATAAGTAGATACGTTCTGAAGGTTTCGGCGAAGTCGTATGCATGGAAGCTTTGACCGAGTCAAAGAAATACAAGTGCTGCACTAATATTTATTTTCGGTGTCGTCCACCGAACTCGCGGATTTCTGACACCTTTCGTTTTCTTCGTGGGTGGTCTAATCGATAGCGATGAGCAACGGCCGTTTCCAATCCAACCCACAATGATAACGCTATGCATTCCTTGACAAGTGAAAATCGCCGCGGTAAGAGTGGGACTTCACCAACAGGTGTCCGCAGATGGACAAGCAGACAAGTATGGAAAGAATTCAGCTCGCTTTACAATGAAAATGCTCATGTGAGAATGTGGGAGAAAAAAAATTTTCATGTGTATGCACCATGTAATCGAAATTTTTGCATTCGGACCATATCTTTAAGTTCGCAATCGAGCTGTGGGATCTGAGCAGTGAAAATGAAGCAATACAACTCTGTAGGATCGTTACACTGTCATCAGCAACAAAAGCATGTTTCGCTTGTTGTGCTCGTAAAGTCAAGACAATAACCATAATGCGCAGACGGCAACTGTATGGGTTAGAGTGTATGCAATTTGCACTACCTCGTAGCCGTTCTCAGTATGAAATCAACTCAGGACTCGGTTAACCAAAGATATGTTATTCGCAATTATGAGGCTCACAACCGCACTTTTAACCATTAAGGAAGCCGGATAACGGGATGCGAATGGTAACTTCTTAAAAGGAGTTGAACTGAGATGCGTTTTTATCAATTTCTTTATCAGAAAATACACGTATAACATAATTGTCGGACAAGGTATACTGGCACATTTTTAATCGAATGACTAAATTAAGACGTTCGACGGAAGCTTCGGACCAGCTTCACAAATTTGTCAAGATAAAAACATGCCCACGTAAATTTCTGATTACGTTCCATTAGAATGCAGCTCAATTTTATTGTTTACGAGATGCTCTAGATGCTCTAGAACTGTTGAAGATGGGGGGTCAGAAATAGTTTCCCTCTACGTTAAGAAAGGTTTCATTCAAAAAGTTCTTATTTTTCCGAGAAGTGCAGCATATAAAATCACAACATTCACAGGTGCAGTACATTAAATAATGATAGTATTTTTTCGTTCCATAGACGACTTACCTTTCCTTTAATATTTTAAAGAAAACAGTAAATCGCAATACATCCAGTGAGCGATTCCTATGATAATAAACGGCGGCCTATCGGAAACAAATCCTGACGATAGCATAGCAAAGTTTTGCTGGTATATCGAAGACTTTCTAACAACTTACCAAGGACTAAAATTTTAAAATGGGAAGACGATTCCTCCTTCATCCTTTGTCAGGATCAATTTATGGTCCCTGCAACACCCAACAACGTTTCCAACCGACATTCAAAAAAGAATAACATACAACGAAAGGAAACGCATATTTTTGACTTGTAGCTGAGCTTGAATAAACAATGTATGAATGTTGGTAATTAATGTTGTCAGGTAAAGCGTTGCTTGAAATTACAGGCAGCAGTTGTGCTATCGCTCCCGAGCATAGCCGATGGACAGTAGCGATCGTAATCAAAGCAACTTCCGGTATGATGGCAGCCCTCATCGGTATATGACGGAAATCTCGTTTCTATAACAACAATTTATAAATTTCTGTTCTGGAAAGTATGAAGAAGTTTTTAATGAATCCTTATACGCATTACGTCACTATTTTTGACACCCTCTATGGAAAAAAAATACTCCAATTCCCTGAAACATTTCAGGCAACAGAAATAATGCTTCACCTCGGCTGTAGCGCATAAACGTCAGACCAAAAAAAAGGACGCAAAAATTGGAAACGATGACTCAATATATTCCGTATTCGAGAACAGTCCATCATAGTAGTTATTAGAAGAAGATAACAACTCTTTGTGACACATCTTAGGGTGATATATCGTTATTCAGTAGAGCATATGTATACACAGTACTGGACGGGGTGTTTGTCAGTGCGTTATGTCTCTAGGCATTTCGGCTGTTTGTCAGTGCGTTATGTCTCTAGGCATTTCGGCTGATGCGTCGCATTAAAACTTCGCAAAGCATCTTCTACGCGCCAGTTTGGTGGAACACCATGGCAACTTACACGTGCGATTATCTATCAATAGAATTGTGAAATTCTTGTGTGGCAAACTCTAGCTGCACTTTATACTGGGTAAGATGCACAGTACGAAGAAATTGTGAACTATTTACGGGCAGCGAATCTTCTGACCCGCACCACTTGATCATGGATGCTTAATCGGCTATTCGCTTTGGGAACCCTCTCGATTTGCTCGTATGTTAGCTTGTTTGGTAGCTTGAATTAAGAACTGAGGAAGGCGAACGTCGGGAGTGTTTTGATGTGCCTGTTGACAGAAGCATTTTGTGGCAAGTATTTAATCCCTATTTAGTTGGTGATGCAACATGCTCTAATAATAAATCAGTTACTTCTTAACATCAAGGATACTGCCACCTTGTCGCTTAAGAATCAGTAAATATTATTCAAACTACGACCACTTTAATGTCGTTGAATGAGAAAGCAATTTCTAAGTTGTTATAGTTTGCAGCATATTCTTGATAGTCAATTTTATACAGCTATCGAAAAATTGATTTAATTTAACAACACTCGAGTCCGTTATCAGGAAGATTATATGAGACGCTCAGGGAATTCATCATCAGTAAATACTTCAGCATCACCGAACTTACTATGGACATTTGGGCTCGCGAGTTGCACGCTAATAACTTCGCCACTGGCCGTCGTTGAGTTAATGGTTGCATCGCCATTCGACTTCACAGAAAGTCGGGTAACGTTTTGCTCTTTCTCCGTTTCCTCCTCATCGCCGCTTGATGACGATGAACTTGCATACATACGGGTAGGTCGTTGCAACGGGCTCATCGGCTTACTTTCCTTCAACTCACTAGACCTATGACAGTTGTCGTTCTGCGTTTTCAATATTCCAATTTTCTGTGAGGGGTCGTCCGCGTAACCGACTTCTTCGAATGCATTCTTTATTTCGGAATGAATTGGTCCATTGACTTTTGCATTAAGCTCGCTGTCCAGGTCCTCAGTATGATTTAGGCGCATACTAGCAGCGCTCTTTTGAAGTGGATTAATCGACGAAGATCCTCGAGTTTCTAAGCTACTGTTGCACTCACCTTCGCTGTCCAGACTATAGCTGAACAGAACGGGCTGCGGAATTGCTGTTGTGGGAATATGCTGGCCTGGATTCTCGCCCCGTTTTGCCCTATTCAACACCGTATAGGCAATTTTTGAATCTCTTCTTTGATGGCTGGCCACCTCTTCATCACTATCGCTATCATAATCAATACCAGTTATAGTGCAACCCGTTATTGCAGTGGTCTGTCCTTGGTTGCATGAAGGTGGCTGTGGCGGCAAAACTTCAGCGAGTGCCTGTGAGTCACGCCTTACAGTATTTTGTGAACTTTGTATGGCATTTCGCTCATGTGATTGAGGGGGCGTTTCAAAAAGCATATCAGTAATGTCTTCCATTTCAGAGATACCATCCTTTTCCTCCCATAACGGCACTTTGCCATGGCTTTCTTCTGGAGGACGTGAACGATAATCCGCAGTAGGATAAAAAACATTTGGACGTTCATTCTCAGAGAAGATTGTAGGGAAACTCTGTTCATAGTTTTCTCCTCTTTTCTCGTTTGTTTCCCACGATTCTTGCACGATCCTCTGTGCGTCATAAACATTAGCGTCTTCTACAACATACGCCAAGTGTTCGTCGATGGACACCTAAAAATGATCATATAAGTTTAGCGCATTCGCACTAAGGAACTTAGGTGTGACGGGCAAAAAAGAATAAAGAAGGCAGAACCTGCATATCTTTTGGTCGGATATCGGCAGCTGAGGTCCCAATGAGGTCGTCAAGCGCCACCGTTGTTACATTCGAGCAATCCTCCTTCAGTCTTAAGTTTTCTCCGTTTAAAATGGTATTCGAAAAGATAACGTGCGAAAAAAATCTCAAAATGCAGATTTTTTTGAGGAATTCTTAACAGCACTCCTCCGAGATCAGATGCAACACTATGTAGCAGTGATTTAGTTTTTCGATTTCACACTCATATCACATTCACATGATAACCAAGCAGATTATAAGATTTATTCTGCAATAGCGAAATGAAAATATTTCAGTCCGCGATACATTAGCAAAAATTTCAAAGAGCGTCTGTCGAACTTCCAAACCACAATGCCAAGAGCCAGAAGCATTTAAGCTTTCTAAGAAACAATGAGGATTCAAAGTAACTAAAAAAGAAAGACAGAACATAAGCATTCATGTTGTAATCACATCATTGTGAATCATAAGAATTAGTGATACCGCTTTAAGAGGAATTCACATAGTGTACTTAATCCAATTTTTAATTTGTACCACCATGACACACAAGTATAAGCGAAACTTCAATCTGTAGACTGGCAATACTGAGAACGTTTTCTGAATATTACCAATGCTATGTGTAATTTCAGCATGTCTTTGCGATGTTCCTTCGAAATCAGCACATCGGCTTTGCTACCGTAGAATGACAAATGACAGTTGCTAACGATGTCACCAAATATCGCTGGTGCTGGGATAGCAAAGAAAGATATTCCCACATGTTTACATGCATTTTTTCACAGACTGTGACCAACATCCCTCATGAGTGCGCATACTTCGTTTACATTCGTTCAGCCTCATATCACACAGTAGTGATCCACCGCAAATGAATTCAGATATTCGCATTGCTCCAGTCTTTTATGCCAGGAAAGGCGAACTTCGGAAGCTACCAAATAAAGCATCATTCGTCACCTTTTAGCTGTAAGCGGTGAGACATCACCATTCGTTTTCGGCACAATACCATCATTGCTGACCACATTTATTTCAGGTTCTTCAACTTTCGCCTCATTGTCGTGCTCGTTGAACACGTCCTTCTTTAACACAGAAATTTTTGAAAGGGCTGGCTGATTGGTGATCGCATCTGCTGTAAACATTTCCGTTATGTATATGGATTGACCATCTCTTGCTATATGTAACAGTTATGAGGATGATAAACCCCCTCCAAGAGAATAAAAGCACGCTTTGATGATAAACAATATATAATTCTTGATCTATTCAGTACTCATAGTAATGCGAGTGACAATAATTTTATGAATAATTCAAAGTGAAAACTGAAAGCTGCGGCAAAAATATAGTAATTTCGACGTTGTTTTTACCAGCTGGTCGAAATGTGACGTAGTTCAATGTGAGTCAAATGGTTGAGTGCGTCTTTACAAGAAAAACTGAGAAACCCGACATTCAGACTGCTCAAGCTGCGATATATGCCTTTAGGTCCTTGCATTTGTCTCCGTTCTTACTCATCACAGTCGCAGGCTTTCTTTCGTCAATTTTCGAAAAAGCACGGTTCGATTACGGGAATGATCCACCAGCCACTATGCGCTATCATCATCTTAAAATAATTCTGTTTAACGGTTCCACTACATACCTCACAATAAAGGCTTTTCAAAACAATCATCATATATGTCCTCGCTCTCCAAAGCGGATAATCATATAGCTAACAGATGAGCTTCGCCCTCTCTAACAACAACAAAAAAAAAAAAACAGCTTGCCGATGATTAATGAATACAGGCAATCATATAAGAAAGAGGAACTCGGCCTTTAGTACCCTCTCAGTGATTATTACACAGTGATGAAAAATCAAAACGCGATTACATTTTGTCAATTCAACAGGTCTCAACTTGTTTCCCCTTGATATGCAACAACTGCATAGTCTTCTACCGATTTCACCAAACCTGCTGCTTCCTTTTGACTCAGCTGATACCTGAAAATTTGCATGGATTTCATCATGTGCAACATTGGTTTTTAAAACAAATACTTAAATCACAGACACTCTTTCCAATTTACATCAGCGAGGTGTCAAGAGAATGCATAGCCTGCATCACTTCTACAACCAGTAATTCAAGCAGTAAAATCAGGAGGTAGCGTTTAGAGATGAGATGCTAGCGCGAATTCATTTCATCACATACCGGATCGATATCCCCACCACGCATATAGAACGTTATATGACCAGTTCGCCTCTCCTGAAATTGTTTTTCCATGAAAAGCTTTTAAATGATCCATAGGTGATGACGAGTTTGTTTGATGAATAATATTGTCATGTGTCGAAATTTCTATTGAACGGATGATGTTTAAAACATTCGCTTTCAGTGCGTCGACATTTCTTGCATTATTTGCACGTCAAAGCCCTATCTACAATTGGTATATAAGCCCCCCCCCCCTCC
>JAARMF010000904.1:28116-42590 GCA_022844705.1 Toxascaris leonina | reverse complement strand
ATCCCCCCCCCCCCCCCCCCCCCTCCCTCACCTTTCATCGATTGGAGCAGATTTAAAGATGATGGAAAAGCTGAATTGCCATGGAAGCCAATCTCAAAAAGATTATCAGTGGGTGGGAAACGTCTGCTAAGTGTATAGTGGTGCCGCATGTCGAAATAAAAATATTCACACCCCCGCTTTCACGACAGCATCAGTGAAGTGGAGCACCGAAACAGATCATTTCCACCGATTTCTATTTCCGCATCACAATGACCTGGCTGACGAATCGTTTTTGCTGCTCTCCTGCCAATCCAAATAGAAAACGTTTCACTGTGGAACGATACTACAAAGACGACGACAGTCGCGCCGTGAAATAGTTAATTAGAAGTTCAGTTTTCTGGACAATATTTGCTCATAGACTGAGTGATATAAATGTAGCAGTGATGAGCAAAAGATCGTCAAGAAAAATGCACCGTAGGACCCTCAAGTTTTCAAATACCGCAAAACGCAGCGCCTCGCAACGCCCATCATAAATGTTGAGTAGAAAAACAGTGCAGGAAAATACTTAGTTCATTCATCCTATTATACAGTTCAGTCGTATTCGCATAGAAACACCTCGCATGTATAGATTGCTTTTGTGGTCAAGTGAAAATGCAGCGTGCACGTTTCAATTTCATCAATCTTGGGCAGTGGCCAATTAAAGCACAAATAATAGATAGTTGAAGAAGGAATATGGAAGTTTTAGATCATTGTTTATACCACATTGGTGCGGCAGAAGAGGGGATGGCAGATATGGTGCTAATCTGTACCATTTCATATTCTCTTTTTATCTCATAATTATATCGCACAATTTAATTCAAGACATTGCTGGGAGTTATCTGTTTTGTCTTACAAAGTATTTCTTGTCAATAAAGAATATAATGTGCTGCGAATAGATTTTGTTCTGAAAGGAAGCTCACAAAAAAGTTTGAAAAGCATTGTCAGTCGTTGCAAGGGAATATATTTTTAAAATGAAATGTGGACGCGCCCACAGTTATTCGCACAACAACGATCGATAAATTTTCTTCCGCAGACTGCATTCTATAGAGATATAACAAGCCGTCAATTGGGAAAACGCATTAACGCGCTTCATTATTTGTGCCAGCATGCTTTTTGATTAACTGATGAGCCTAACATAATGCTGAAGACCAACACATCAATAATGATGAAATGCGAAGAGAATTTGATTTAGAAAAGACCGATCTCTATCTACCACAATGCAAAAATCTCGTCAAGGACGTTGAAACGTGAACAGCAATATCGATATATAGGATCATACTAAAAAAAATGCTGCATGAAGCGGTAAAAACAGGCGAATTTGTTTTAGGTAAACTGCATTGTTTTGGAAAAAAACAGCCGAATTATGAATACCTTAAGCATTGTTAGTTTAGGTGTAACGTGACAAACTCAACAATTTTGTTATGAGGCTCCCATATCGGCCGGCTAGCCTCTAATAGAGGCGCTGATAAATGCACATAATTGCATCGCACTAGCTGTCATACCTCAGCTAACATTCTTAGGGAAAATGAGATACAACATAGCGTTTTGTCACTACGCAAGCTGACGACGTTGCTAAGGGAAACAGTTAGAGGGCTGGCAGCGTTCGGCTAACATGGGAATTGAATGCTATTCGAAACGATTTGTGTAAGAGACCTCTCGTGGCTGTGTACTCGTTTTTCAAAATAATGGTTTTCAAGCGAAATGTTTTCTTGAAAATCAAGCCGCAGATGAAAGCGTATTTCGCATTTGTCACACATTAGTAGCGAACATTTAATAATTTCCGAAAAAAATCTCAAATGTCATTGGGAAATGTTTCAGAAAATGAGCGAAAGCATTAGTAATCTAATTTTTGGTTATTTCAGTAATAAACTAACTCAACGACCTCACTGAAGCTGCTTCATTGCAGCCGGAGGTCCGAACAAGACGCATCCGAAGCTTCGGCTACAATCGAATGCATTCGATCCGGCTCAGAAAAGCTTGTTTGTTAAAAAATGCTATATATCGCCTATCCAATCGGCCTATTCAATACAGGTCCGAGCACGACGTATGTATAGGATAGTGGTTGTGTGTATCCACAGATGGTTGAGCATTCACCACTTTCATACACTAGTCAAAGAGAAAAGAAAACAGGCAGCTAATTAGAAATAATGTCGAAATATGAAGCAACAAATGTCTTGATCGTATTTATACTTTGTGATACATGCAAAAGAAAATGAAGCTGATATAATACCCTCGATTATATCCTCGCCCATCAATTTGTCCATAGTCACCCGAAATAAAAAACAGAAAAATGGTGATGAACTTTGACAGAGAAAGATTTAAAGAAAACTGTTTGAGCAATACATCAGAAAACAATAATTAAGATCCGTAGAGGAGGATACTGCAACCGTTCCTCGAGGCATCTCGGGTAAAATGAATCATCAACATTTCTAAAAATGTAGTGAAACAAAGAAATCTGGCAACCTAACTCCAATCATGTAGCGGTAATTTACGAATGTACAGTGATCGATACATACAGTTGCTGTGTGCAGAAAGATTTCGCGTTAGTAACGAAATCTTGTAATGCATGCTATCAGAAACGCAGGTTTTTCAACAGTTGTTAGCACCAATTTTCGCTAAATGATAACATTGATGTTCCTGGTGTTATTCCAAATTTATCTTCAGGTTATCCACCTCACCACTACCTTACCTCCTTCCCACTTTCGTCTAATGCATTCAGTAGCTTTTTTTCGTGTAATTATTAGAAAACAACACAGCAAAAGAAAACGGAGAACAACAACGTATTGCGAAAACGACGGCAGGTTACATGAGAGTATTTGATGAGGCATACATATCCAATGATAACTTTTCTAATGCCTCAAAATGTAAGCACTATAAGAACGCGGAAATGAAGTAGCCACTGAAAAGAATGAATAGGCGATCAAGCAGCAATAGTCGAGCATGAGCTCCGAATATGTGACTTTTTCACTACTGAAGCAATAATGTTGCAATCAATAGCGGATATGAGCGGAAATTCCCACAGTGGCGCTCAGTGTGTGCAAAGGACAGTGAACAGACCAACGGCGGTTGTTAACTGTGGGCGATACGAATCTATATGGTGGATGAAGTTCCATCATATTTCAGCATCAAATTTTTCTGCGGTGGTGAGGAATGAAACTGGAAGTTCATGCGGATTGAGATTTCTGAAGCGTATAGCACTTCTCGCTAATCTCATAGCAAGTTCTGAAATTGAATTATTGCAAAGAGCTTTAAATGAAGCTTTAATTCATATCGAATCGTTTCCACGCCGTTGTTATAATCCTGACGTTGTATTTTCGATACGACTGCATACTCACATTGATTGAGAGCCAAAGCAAGTAGACACCGTTGATTTTGGAAGCATAGCTGCCGAGTGCGAAGTTGCCTCACAAGCGGCACGTATTTGAACGTGGTAAATAGCGTTCGAAAATTTCATCAGGACCGTTCGCTCGCAAAATGCCCATGATTCATGAGGATAAGCAAGAAGTGGTATGATTTTATTGGAACGATTGAAACTCTCGTACTTAAAAGCGATTGTGTTGGCGGCGATTCTCTCCTTTTTTGAAGATGGTGACATTTTTGTGTGTGAAGTTCAAGCAGTTGATGAACTTGCCTATTATAGTTGTAGACGAATGCCATAGGTGTATATACTCAAGAATGATATGTAGATGGGTGTTGCTGTCTTTGTCATTTTGATACAAGGCACGTGGGAAGAGGATGCTAAAAGCCATGGTGCTCCATAGCTGAATTATGCAAATATCACTTGCCACTGGTCTACGCACCAATTCTCACATCTTATAATGAGTTTGCACACTTCAGAAATAAAAGATCGAAGATCCCTTTCGGCTTCCTCCCGGCATCAAGAAGCTGCATACTTCTGTATCTATCTACAATATGATGGTCGTTGTATTCGAGAAATATTTTAAGAGACAAATACGAAAAACATTACACTGCAATAAATTACCGCAGAGTAACAGAGAGAAAGAAAACATTTCAGAATGTTCCGCTATGTATAGTTTTTTCATTTGTTATGAACCACGAAGTCCGCAGGTCACTTTCTCAAAACTTTTCTTTTGACTATACTTAGATTTTGGAGCCAGTGAGTTCGAATCTATCATTCCATGGCTCGGTAGATGCAACTTAATCCCACAGCTGTCAAATGTCGGCTGATCAAAGCGCACAAGCAATTACTGCATATTGCAGAAGTTACCTACGATTCCGACAGTGCGTTCCGATATCACACTCTTCAAATGACATTCAAACAAATATGAAATGAAAGTTGGTAAACAGTTTCGACATTATGATTCACGTTCGAATAGAGTGATGGACTGAAGCGCACACTGTACGCATAAAGATGGTTTTATGATGGAATTTTCAATGGTTTGAAGCCGCGATCTTCGATGATGCAATAAGGCAATAAGGGAAAAGGTAAATAAGCTGCTTCACACCAATTGTGGTAGGTGATTACGGCTGGTGTAATAAACATGAAATCGAACTGATCGTCGAAATGAGAAGGAAGTCGAGCAGATTTAGGGACGTCGAAAATGAGATAAAATATAGGTGACGAATGGAATTGAATTTGGCAAATTAACAGGATAAAAAAATTTCAGCTTCGAACGTCGGTTTTTTTAATGCAAGCCGTTGGTTTCAAAATTATTTCTGCAGAGTAAAATTAGTGAAAACTTATATGGAAATTATTAGTGTGACAAATGACTCGCTGCGTGAGCCTGTCATTTCCGATCATTTCCGCTACGCAGAGGTTCCAAGTGAAGCGAAATAAAAAAAAGAGAAAGACGTCGTGTTTCTGATCAATCGGAAACTTTATCACATGTCAGCCACATAAAATGCTATTATTAGCCCCAGTAGATCAAAATTGGAGAAGTTGAGGCTACATATGAATGTAAGTTGCAAAGTACTTTCATTTCGAATGTGTATATAATAAGCAGAGCAATATGAACACGGCGAACAGAAAATGCTTCCGGAAAGCTTTGAAGGAATAAAATCAATAACGACACCTCTAAAGAGTGGGCTTCCTTAGCCACTTGTAATGAATGCACCTCCGAGGAGAAATGAGCGGAATTCTTCATAGCACTCAACACTAGTGAAATAGATTATAAGACAGGGGAGCAAGAAGACGTTGAATATGGATTGATGTGGAGCAGTGCGACACTTTGAACATTGTAGCGGACGTATGCGCTGTGAAAGCGCCCACGTTTACAAAGTTAACCTAGCATATCTCGATGTGCATTCAGCAAAAAGTGGCTATACCACTTCATCACTTCAGATCCTAACAACAGAACTGTGCTAATTTCCAAAAGCCTTTCTAAAGCACCGCCAGCTGTAACTTTGCGTCACCTCCAGATCATCCATCTTGTCCTTTTTCGACCTAAAAGGTGGATCTGGGGGCAATTTTTCAACAGACCAGATCGTAAGAATATAATAACAATTGAATGATGAAAAAAATGGTGAGCAAAAATAAATGGAGACATCTTCGAAAAAGCAGTTTGAACTGTAGTAACATGAAGTTGCAACAGTTTGAACAGTAACATCGCTTTCGAGCAACACAGACACTGGGTTGGCTTCTGCTTCAAAATGGGCCTGCAAATGGCTCAGCGATCACTGGATCATAAAAAAGAAACCAATCCTCCTGGTTGTGAGTGCTGGCATCAACACTGGCTGTGAGCAAGCCATTCATGGGTATGGAACCTTCGCAATCTCGGAGGAGAAATTTATGGTTAGAGTTTAGTCATGGCTGAAATAAAGCAGAAATCTAGTTGTTTCACAGAATATGGAAGCTGCAGCCCATTTCACTAGCTTCTCGTCCTTCTGCTTGAAAAGTGGCTTATATTCTTGAAGCATATTGAGCCCTTGAAGCAGGTGGCGATGTCGATAAAGCAAGAGAAAAATGACACGAACTGAATAAATAAGGAGCAAAACGAAAATAGAGCAGCGCACGAATGAGACACGCGAATCAAACCAACGTCAATATTAGCTCATTGAGGGAGGCGGAGTGGCGTTGAAAGTTTTCCTGCTTGAACGTAAACAGTGGCCAGTTGAAGATTGCCATGGTTGCCATCATTCCGAAGTCATTCTGCCGCACATTTCCTCAGAGTCCTATCTACACATCACTCATAAACTAGCTCCATCGCCTGCAGACTTGGCACATCGCACTTACTCTTGCAAACCTCCGAAGCGGGAGTAGCTCTCACTAAAACCGAAATAAAATGATAGGATTATATTGCAAAATTCTATCGAAATCAAAACTTTCGGCGATTTTGACTAGAGTCAGCCGTCTGAACTCGTTCTATATCCAACATCTGCCACCCTTGCTGGAGGGAGCAATCAAATATGACAATAGTAGCGAGAAAAAGGGTCCGAAAACATTAGATTGCGATCGCCTTCACAGATTACTCATCACGAATTGTATGATGCGCAGCACTAATCACTCCGAAATATTTGAAAACGGCAGAAATTTATCTGAAGTTCGCAGCGTAAATCTCCAAATGTGTGAATAGATTCAAATCGTTCGTTGACGGGATGATCGCTTAGATGGGAAGGATGTCTTAGCGACTTAGATACCGTTCCTGACGCGCTCCGCCCATGCTAAACAATTTTCTGCCATAAGAAATAGTACAATTCAGAAATTTTGTAAGTGGTTTGCCTCGCTTTGTGCCATTTATCTGGAAGCTCAAAGCCTCTCAAGCCTTTTGAAATCAAAGATTTCCAACTTCATAAGGCTTCAAAATGTGAAAATTTTCCAAAATTTCGACTTCTTAATTTCTGAGTGAGCGAGGTGGAGAATTTCTATGCATTCTCTTAAAGAATAATCCTCTTTTTCCATTCTTTATAGGACAGCCTTCTTGATACATCCTCTCAAAAGAAAAAACTATGCTTGAGCGCATCATTGAGCCAAAATGATTGCCGTTATAGCTGCTGATGGAATGAAACGATTTTAGCAGGCTTTTAACAACATCCAAGATTTTTGAACCACGAATTGTGGTATATTTTTCTATAATTTGTCCTCCGTGAGTATATATTTGCTAAGCATCCATTCGCTTTCCTGATGGCAGTACGATGGGATCTTCAATGAGATTCAAAATATAATAGTGAAGCTTCATTTTCCAAGTGGCATTATTCATTCTAGCTAGTAAATTTGAACGACGAATAAACTCTAGCGGAAGTCAGCCCCTGAAGCAGGTGAAATTTATTTGAATGACTGGAAAATACTCTGAACTAATGATTCGACCAGTTCGCCTTTCATATAGTACAGTTTTTTTTTGCAGTAGATGAGGAATGACTGAGAGAAAATTGTACGGAAAAACTTATGAAATCTGCTTTTGTTCATGCTCTGTCGCATATGGCGATTGGGTTAGTTTATTAGGATTCATCTTTTTGATGCGATTAACAGATTGAATGCTAACAATAGCACTGCGTCACGCATTTCAACTATAGCTAATTAATGCCCGCGCAGTATGAGTCGACGTCATTTCATTTACAGTGATCAGGAAAAGTTCACCCACCTCAAGAGATGAGTTGATGTGTGCAAGGAGCTTAATTGGGTAACATTATTGATAAAGGTTTTTGATTTTGATTGCCTGGGAAGCGGCATGATTTTCTAAAGCGGTGAACAGCGCATCAAAGCATACCATCATTGCTTCGCTTCATTTTCCTCGGCATCCAAGCAAACATTCTTTCGCTAATCCGAAGTCGCTGCCACACAGCATAATCGCCACATTGGAACTGACAAAGCACTCATTAGTCGCTTCCACTCAAATTGAATCCACACTGCTTGGGGCTGCGAAGACATCGACCGTACAGCTCTAACACCAGAGATTGCTACATGCCTTCATGACAGCCAGCGCGTTGAGCTCTTGCAGTTTTCATGATCAACTAATATCGTGCCAACGGTTTTACACACACCAGGAATACTTGCTCCTCACTCAGCAGCGAATGCCTAACACGCTAATATGCATGTGATTGAGGGAATTGAATTTGGCCAATAATGTATTAAAATTATAGTCAAGTATTTCTTTTGGTGAGCAATGCAAGCAGTTCGCTAAAGCTGGAAAAGAACATGTAGAGCTACCACGAAAAGGCATCCTGGTAATTCAGATTATTGAGCTGCAAGCTGAGCACTAATCATTGGCCGAAATTCTCCTCCGATGTTAAGATTTCTACATGGTACCACCTATAATACGGACCGAAAAAAATTTCGCAGCTTGGAAGAGTTCATATTATATACGGCTATGCATTCCATAATTTTAGAAGAGGTGTGCGGCCTTGATGTCAGTGACGCAATCTCACATACCTGCGACCACATACGTGAGGCTGCATCGCTTAGGCGGAACGATGATCCTTTTCCAAAAAGTAGTCTGAAAGAGTTATACTGGCGAATTCAGCCGTTCTGAGATTTTTTGAGATAGAACAGCAGTTGGCTGCCGAAAACTAAAAAAAAATTGCGCCCACTGATCCATATCAAAGTCACTCGTTTTCTGGTGATGATAAAATACTGTAGCTGCGATAAAACTCTGATACTCGCGTTCTCATCAAGCGCTTCTTAATAATAACGCTCGGTAAGAAAAGAATGCTGTCACCTTAAGAATTACGCCTTGAAGCAGTTGCTAGAGTAGAGAACTGAAAATCTAGCAAATAAAGAAAACCCCGCAACAGCAAATCGAGAGCGCGTCTAAGTCGTGATATTTTACTGCTACGAATTCTCAGCATTTCTTCGCGATGCTTCGAAGCTGCCAATACTGTGTTTGGTTGCGGTCGTCAAAAATTCATGTCCCGTTTAATATTCGGCACACCTTTAAACGAGGATGCTCCCAAAGATCTTTGCTAATTTTATGCTGGTAGCATGTACATTGTTAAATCGATTATTTTGGTCACTGCAAAACCATATATCCTTATAGCACAGTAGCGATGTTAAGAATTGAAATTATGTTATTAAAATTGGATTTCAACCAATCAGTAAACCATAAGACACCTAAATATATGCAGTAAAATGCGTTTGGTGAATATACTTGATAACTTCAAATAAACGATTCAAAAAATAAACGATAATACAGATTATTCCATCTCACATTTTATTATCTCCAGTCTTCGGAAATATACAATGTATTACACAGCTTGTGCACGGTTGAATTTTGAATTGTAAACTGTAGCCTATTCCTTATTGAACAGCGTGGATTTTGATGGTACCGCTTATAGTTGCATTCGGCGAGCAGTACTTTTTGTGCCATACAGATGCATTCGTCGGACAAACTTCATTCATCTTCGGTGCAACATTCTTCGTTACATGACCACTTATGAATCCCACGTACACGTGCTCCATTCTTTCTGCCCTATTCTTGACCAAACGATTTCAGAAACAATGGTAATATTGAATTGTAAGCAATGTTCAGTGCTTCAAAATCGGCTGAGGGAGAAAAGTGCGACGAATTGAGTTAGGACGAATATCGAGCATTTGAAAGTTTAGCAGCTTTCATAATTCCCTTCAACAGTTTCAGGAAAGAGCCTATGGATCGAATGCGCAAGGGAATAAAAACGATTCGATGCCTAGCAGTGAAGGAATTATGACTGATCACAATCAAAATCCGCGATGAGGCATCTGAATGGGATTCTTTATTGGATGGAGTTCATGGGTTTCATGAATTCCATCCAATAAAGCAGAGTGATTTGCCTCGGTTAGAGAAAGTGCTGAACGTTTCGCCATCATGGACATCCCACTAATTGCGCAAATTCGTTGCAAATTTCTTTAGATGTTTACATGTTTACACTACAGAAGACTGCACAGCTCAGCAACAGTAAATCAACATTTGCAGCAACCTGCTTTGCAGCAACCTAAAATGCTTTAAGTGAAAACTTTGCGATCCTACGATAAAACTTTCACTTTCAATGATCCGAAGTGTTATGCTCGATGAATCAGCAGACTGCATTGAGCAAAAGTTATTGATGCATATGAGTTTATCAAAACAAGTCATCTTTGCGACAAAATTGAATAAAATCATTCGGTCTTGAACGATCGACATCGCAACTTCCATCGATAGACCGTTAGGATGAGACATTAGTTACCTTCACATGGCTGATATGGTTTTGAAAAGCGCCATGAACATCCTGTAGTGAAGAATTCATCTCAAAATATCTGACAGACCGAGCTCCAAAAGCTGTCACCAGGAACACTTTTTTTGTGTGTTGAAATATTGCAAAATTTCGCTGAATATTCTCCTATTTCATGCAAATGATATCAGGTTTCTGACTTCAGATTTATTCTGCTTACCAATGCATGCTCAAGTCTGGGTTAAAAAGGGTCACCAAACTAAAAAAAAACGGGTGTAATGGAACGTTCATGAAAGTTGTCGTCTTCGCCATGCAAAAAATAAAGCTCAAATCCCTGCATTACATGAGCACTTTTTTCTTAATAATTTGACTAATCTGATGCATATGACAATTAACCAACAGCATAATTCATTCAAGACTAAAAGTCTCGTTAGTTTCAAAAATATTTGGCGACGGATCCACAGATCTACAGAGTTTGAAGTTTATGAATGAAATTGGATACACATGGAATTGAAACTGTCCCTTTGTTATCACGCAGTATAGATTGTTAATGAAGTATATTGGGCAAAGCAAAGAGAAAAAAATCGAATGAGCATGAAGTGTCGTTGTTGGTCAGCATGAGGCTTTTCACAATTAGAACAGAAAATTCCACAGCAGCATTTTGCATTTTTTTTCGATTTTTCAGTTTTGTCTTCAAATTTCGAAAAGAAAAAGCAATGGTGAATACCTGAGTAACGTTTCAATTCATGATTACTCGGCAACCCTATCTGATACTGTGCTGCAGCCGCACATTTAATTATACAGCGGAGCAGTAGTCCATTTAGATCAGCTCCATATTGTGCAAAAATCGAATATAGTTGGAATTGATTTTTCCATGAAGCGTTAAAAAAATATTGGCTGCACTGGCGCATATATCAAAATCAGCATATCGAATTGAGGAGCATTGATCGTATTCAACCGTTCTGTTGGGTTCATGTCAAATATGAGGGAAAATTGTTATGTTATCTCTCTATAGTTACTGAAAAAGCACTAAAAACCAGTTTCGTGTACTTCTCATCTGGAAATTATGAAAAACAAACAGGAAGCGGCACAAAGAAAACTTCTCAATTGAGGAAAAACCACTGAGCAATATACTTTAAACAAGTAGAATTGTAGCGCAAAATTGCTCCATTTCATTACTCACTCGAATCTTTTTGCAACAGCAATGATGCAGAAATGGATATTTTACGGTTCAGTGAGATATTTTGAGTAATATACGATAGACGGCATAAGTTGACCACTTTAACTGAAAACATTTGAGCATGTGGGATCACTTTTATCGCTAAATCTAACAACTCTCATAACTTTTGAGCACCAGAAGTTTTCTTGGTATAGTGTGCATATTGTGGCAGTGATCATGCACTGCCTCGAAATTTGCTCTTGGCGTGCTCTTCGGAACGTTGTTTAATAGAAAATAGTGCAAAGGTAAGGTAGAGCCATAAATCTAGTCAATAAAAGAAGATGGCGTGAAATTACGGCCAGAATTAAGTCGTATACAGCTTTCTGCTTCCTCATCCTCCGCCTTCCCCTGTTGCTGAGGAAAGTTCCAAATAAATGTCGTTTTTAGAATCCTTTAGTGCCGTTTTTAAAGAATCCCGGTAAACTGTAGACAGATTACATCGTCATCAGTTTAATTCACAGTCTGCATTAACCCTTAGAAACCGACCGTGCAGTTGAATAAAACATCTAATTTGCAATCACAACAATGTGGAATGATCGAAAACCGATTGCAGGCCATCGTCGACGAATTGAAAGAAAAGTTCAGTGCTTTGGCTCAACGATATTGAAGTTGAAATAATACTTTAGTTGAAGAACCGTTTTAGCCTGCTTTAGTTGAACGGCTCGTTTCGCTTTTTTCTGTAGCAATCGTTCTGAGATAAAGGATATGACTTTTATTCAGGAACAGTGGATATAGACGTAATGTGTAAAACGGCAAATTTTCTCGAGATTTTCGGGTGATTCTCATAGCACAAACAGTTGAAAATTTTAGCATATTTCGGGAGTGGGAAATAACAAGGGCAGTGAATTCAAAATTCGTCCACGAACAACGGAATCAATAATGCGGTGCTTAAGAACTTAAAAGAATATACGAGGCCAGACGCATACGCAGTAGTCGATCCAAAGTTTCTCCAAAAAGTAGGACGGTTTTTGCAATAAGTATACTATTGAGTGGTGTTTTGGCACATAGACAAAAAAAGACGAAGGCGCGCCTTCAATACGATAATAATAAATGCACTGATAAAACACCCTTTGCGAAATGAAACACAACATTTTCATCCTATTCTGATGATTTCAGATTATTGTGGCAATGATCGAGCAGTCAAGCGTAAATAATGACATTCAACAAACCGGAATTCTTGAGAACCAAACTGAAAAAAGCATTTAAGTCATCCATATGTATGTGGGAGCGTCTTTCTTATAAATACTTTCAAGCTTTAACGACTAGCAGTCTGAAGTGTAAAATATTTGCAAGTAGTCCGGAAAGGAATTTAGTCGCCGCTCCATCAGTGCCAATATAAGTTCTAGCTACTGTATATGGCAAGCGTAGCACACTGCTAAGGCCAAATCCCTCCTCCCTCCCCTCCCCCCTTCCTCTCCCTTTGCAACTGTTGGAAATCATGCATTCCGAGGGAAAACTAGTTGGATGCAGTGGTCGAATTCGATCAAGTCCGATAGCACACTCAAAATCCCGATGTATAAAGGTGGAAATTTGCCTGCAAAAGGACCATCACAGCCTGAAACTGCTGGTCGAAGAACGGTGGATTTGTCAAGCAGGTGAGTGAAAAGGACAGCTCAGTTACCAGGTGGTCTGAGCGTTGAATTCTTCCGACCTCAGAAATGCTGAATTTAAATGGTGCTAGAGATGGGTTCTGTCCAGCACACAAACAAATTCAGGATTCAGAGATCTCTGTGAAAGAGCTCACTGTATTGGTTGGAGGAAATGGGGTGCAGGAAGGCACCTTCGTGAGGAGAAATGGCCCAAAACAGGAAGCCATGCAACAGTGGTGTATTAATATTGTGCACATACTGAATTGCACACTGAGTTGAGCTGCGTGCCTCACAATTGATCGTTTCTAGTTAATGGGCACATCATCGGCACAGTTTCCACGGTGATATGTGCGATAGGGATTGTGAGCGAGCTAGTGAAAATGAAACGACGTACATGCTGGCTGTAATCTCAGAGCTGCCGCCTCCTTCGTTGGTCACGCATCTGCTATTGCTACTGCTATGACGGCTAAGTTGTAGATACCGCTTTTTGAAAAAACGGTCGTGGGTATGTACCCGTGATTTTGCTTTTGAGTTGCGCCATTTTTGCTCGTAAACTTTGCCTATCGGATAATAGCCTCTTTCCACCTATAATTACTCGTCATTATCACAAATTCAACTATTCCTGGACAGGAAGAAGGATAAACTGAGGGCGTTGGAGTGTGAAAAGTTCAGACTACTTAGCAATTTCAGAATTTTTACTACCACTGTCAACTACAAAAAAAGAGGCAGCAAGCAATGCAGAACTTCATCTTTTATATTATGACGGGCAGTTCCAGTTCCAGAAATCGCTGTATCCGTAATAGGTCCTCTATTTTTCCTGCAATGAAGGCAATAACCTCATCCGCAAACGTGTATATGGAATACTTGCACAGATACACTGTGCAGATATTCAACGCAGATATTTAACAACTGAGTGATAGAGAAGTCCATAAAGGACATTTCGTAACAATGTGGAGGAAATTCCGGCGAAAAGTGAGCCAGTGGTGGGACAAGGAGCGACAGAAAGGACAGGAACGTGGAGGAGGAGGAAGCCGATTAAATGTAAGGGCAGTGAAATAAGGAAAGTTAGTGAATTTGTATAGTGGCGATGTGGATTGATGTGGGTGCTATCGATCGTGTCGCAGTGCCAGACGCTTTCTAGCTTCGTGACTGCATCACAAAAGCGCGCCTCGGTGTGCCGTCGAATTGAATTTGCATGCCTCACACAAAGCAAACTGCACTGCGTGTTCCACAGTGCGTTGTTCTCCATTCACTGAACGGTTGTTGTCAGGCATGTGCTCTCGCGTACACACATGCACACACATACACGCACACACACACACGCACACGCACGCGCACACACATACACGCACACACACACGCACACGCACACGCACACACACACACGCACACGCACACACACACGCGCACGCACACGCACACGCACACGCACACACACACGCACACGCACACACACGCACACGCACACGCACACACACACGAACAAGCACACACACACGCAAACGAGGATGCATATACACACACACATACACACACATGGACAAAGACATATATATATATATATATATATA